>JAKWJD010001755.1:29416297-29642888 GCA_027705065.1 Solanum peruvianum
GGAAATTTTGGAAAAATATATCTTGCTGACAATAAAGCCTTAGAGATTGAAGGAAAGGGGGATGTTTGCATAAAGACCACCTCGGGAAACCAGTGGACATTGGAGGATGTCAGATATATTCCTGGGATCAAGAAAAAGTTTATTTCTGTTGGTCAGTTGGATAGCACGGGATATGCAGTAGAGTTTGGGAAAGGTTCGTGGAAGATCGTGAAAGGTGCTATGGTAGTAGCTCGTGGTACCAAATCTGGAACCTTGACACCACTGTAGGGTGTATAAACATGGCCGCTGTTGCTGAAGGTGCTTCCGATTCATGTCTGTGGCACAACAGACTTGGACACATTAGTACTAAAGGAATGAAGATGCTGGTTGCAAAAGGAGCATTAGAGGGTCTGAAGTCTATTGATATGGGTCTTTGCGAGAGCTGTGTTATGGGAAAACTTAAAAGAGTAAGCTTCACAAAGGCTCATAGAGAGCCAAAGAAAGTGCGGTTGGAAATGGTCCATACAGATGTTTGGGGACCATCTTCAGTATCATCACTTGGAGGATCCAGATTCTATGTTACCTCCATTGATGATTTCAGCAGGAAGGTATGGGTTTACTTCTTGAAGCATAAGTAAGATGTGTTTGCAACTTTCAAGAAGTGGAAAGCTAAAGTTTAGAATCAGACCGGTTTGAAAGTCAAATGCCTAAGGTCTGACAATGGAGGAGAGTATGAAAAATTAGAGTTCAAGGCATTTTGTGCAGCTGACGGAATCAGATCAATGAGAACAGTTCCTGGTAAGGCAAGGCAGAATGGAATTGCTGAGAGGATAAACAGAACATTGAATGAGCGGGCAAGGAGTATGAGGATACACTGTGGGCTGCCCAAAACACTTTGGGCGGATGCTGTGAGCACAGCTGCATACTTGATCAACAGGGGACCACCAGTTCCTTTAGGGTTCAAGATTCAAGAAGAGGTGTGGACATGAAAAGAACTCAAGTACTCACACTTGAGGACTTTTGGTTGCACTGCTTATGTTCATGTTGATCCATAAAAAAGAGACAAGCTTGATGCCAAGGCTGTGAAGTGTTACTTCATAGGCTATGGTTCTGATTTGTTTGGTAACTTATTTTGAGATGACAAGAACAGAAAGATCCTGCGACATTGTGTCGTGACATTTGATTAGTCTGTCCTGTACAAGGACAGAGAGCAGAAGGTTCTAGAGATTACAAAGCAAATGGGAGTTGAGGTTTAGTTGGAGAAGAGTAACACCAGAGATGTCGAACCAGATACTCAACAAACTCCTACTGAAGAATCTGAAGTGGAGCAAGTTACACCTGAGCAGGTGTTAAGGAGATCATCCAGATCCATGAGGGCACCAGATAGGTATTCCCCTTAATTACACTATCTATTGCTGACTGATGAGGGGAACCAGAGTCTTTTAATGAGGCCCGACAGGTGGAGGATTCGATCAAGTGGGAGCAAGCCATGGATGATGAGATGAGATCACTTGAGAAGAATGACACCTGGGTGTTAACTGAGTTACCTGCAGGGAAGAGAGCTTTGCTGAACAAGTGGGTGTTCAGAATCAAGACTCAACCAGATGGCAAAAGAAGGTTCAAGGATTGTTTAGTGGTTAAAGTATAATCACAAAGGAAAGGTATTGATTATGCTGAAATATTTTCTCCTTTTGTGAAATTAACCTCTTTTCGAATTCTGTTGAGTATTGTTGCATCTAGAGCAAATGGATGTAAAAAAAGTGTTTTTACATGGAGATCTGGACAAAGAGATCTATATGCAGCAACCGAAAGGATTTGTGGTTCCAGGCAAGGAACACATGGTGTGCAAGCTCACCAGGAGCTTTTATGGACTAAAGAAAGCACCAAGGCAGTGGTACAAGAATTTGACTCCTTCACGACCAAGAGTGGATTCTGCAAAGCTGAAAAGAATCCTTGTTGTTAATTCAAGAAGTACACTAATTCATATGTATTTCTACTCTTGTATGTGGATGATATGTTGATTGCAGGATCTAGTATGGGGGAGATTAACAATCTGAAGACAAGGTTGTCTGCAGCGTTTGAGATGAAAGATTTGGGTCCAGCGAAAGAAGATTTTGGGGATGAAGATTTCTCGGGATAGATCTACTGGCACATTAAATCTATCTCAGGAGTTGTACATTGAGAAGGTGCTGAGCAGATTCAGGGTTAATGATGCGAAACCCAGGACTACTCCATTGGCAAATCACTATAAATTGTCAAAAGAGCAGTCACCCAAGACTGTCGAGGAGCGTGATCACATGGCACTTATTCCATATGCTTCAGCAGTTGGTAGTTTGATGTATTCTATGGTGTGCGCTAGACCTGATATAGCACATGTAGTGGGAGTTGTTAGCAGGTGCATGGCGAACCCTGGAAAAGAGCATTGGGAAGCTGTGAAGTGGCTTTTGAGATATCTGAGAGGTACATCCACTACTTCACTTTGTTTTGGCAAAGGAAATGTGACTCTACAGGGTTTTGTGGATGCTGATCTTTGTGGGGATGTTGACTCGAGCAAGATTACATCGGGGTCCATTTAGACCATAGGTGGAACAGGAGTGAGTTGGATGTCCAGGCTTCATAAGTGTGTTTCTCTTTCATCTACTGAAGCTAAGTATGTGGCAATAGCTGAAGCTGGGAAAGAGATGATATGGCTGGCAGATTATCTTGAGGGATTGGGCAAGAAGCAGAGCGAGAAAATTCTTTACTCAGATAGGCAGAGTGCCATACAGTTGGTGAAAAATCCAGTCTATCATTCGAAGACAAAGGACATCAGTAAAGATGTTGTGGTGCGGTAAAGATGTTCATGATGAAGAGATTTTTTTTGAGAATGTATTTTTTGGATGACTGAGTCAGTCTCAAAGTGGGAGAATTGTTAGGTAGTGGAGCCTTATTATTATATACAACTGTTTACGCGTAACCAAAAATACTCTGATTTATTAATGTAAATATACCTCACCGCCGTGGAAGTTCACTTTCGGGGAATATTGGGTTTTCTCTTTCTCTCTCTAGATCTCTCATCTCTTTTCTCTTGAAAGATCTTGTGTTCTTCATTCATCTAGTGTGTGTGCGTGAATTCGATCCTAACATTATACACTCATTGCGGAAACTCAGGTCATATAAAGAAGCAATGTAAAGTTTTATTTGAGGCTTTCCAGAAAAATGTTAAGTTCACCAAAAAGGAAAAGACTGATACGGCTAAGAACCTGGCTCGAAATAAAAATGCTCCAAATAAAATGTTTACTTATTCATCCTTTTACTCACATAAAGGGGCCCAAGCTAATCTGGGTTCCAAGACTAATCTTTGACTAGTGTTTAAGGTGAAGGTGAGAGGGAAAAGGCCAACTTGGTACATGAATAGCGCATGCTCCAAACAGGTGCTAAAAATGGTAGAAAATTTCCTCTCGCTCTTTGATTTACAAGGAGGAAGTTTATTCCTTGAAACGGATGAGAAAAATGAAAGAGACAAAAAAAAGTTGAAGAAAGTGACATGATATCAAACATCTTTGATGATGCAAATATAGGGAACACTGCATATGAACCTGGTTCACATCTAACAATCATTGATGCAACTGCAACATGAATTGCAACTAATCTATGGTTCTGGAGATTGGGGGAATAATAGAGCAATCGGGACAGTAAGAGTATGCTTGAGATTCGTTTGATCTTGGAGAATATGATGATGCGACATTCTCATGAAGGCCTTGAATATAAAGAACTTGAGAAAAATCAGTCAAATCATGGTCTTATCGAAACAAGTTGATGCATTATCATGATTTCCTTTAATAATTGGCTAGTAAACGAATAATCTTACACTTGAGTGATTATACAATGAATATCTGCTAAATCAACCTTGTACTGTAACAGGTACACACTCAAATCGCATCGCAAACAATGTTAAGAAAGTCTGCAGATGTTATCTCTACTCTTCGTTAACACCATTAAGTAAATCATGGAGAAACACAAAAAAAAGGGGAACCTGGTTTCTCTGTAATACTCAGGTATGTACCATCCTTTTTCAATGCATTTTTTTCCTGAGTTTGGGTCAAACGTAAGCACTAATAAACCTGGTTGACCCCATAAAAAATTAAACTTTCTTAAAGATTACCAAGAACCCTCTTTGACAATAAGCATCGTTCAATCTCAAACTGCTCTAGTGATGAAAATCTCAGTATTAAAGTCACTCATGCTTTAATTTAGGGGAACCTAGTTTTACCACCCACATCTGAACCAGGTTCACAAATTCCAAATTGATATTTCATCCATTCCAAGTGTATAACCTTTCTATCTCTCAAGGGGAACAATTCTCACAGAAATAAATTGTTGCTTGCTTTCATTATTGATAAACACATCTCCTTGTGCACCAAAATGTGATGAATCTCTCACTGGTAGTTGGTACTTATTCAAAGTTGTCATCAAGAAAAAGGCTATCAATAAAAAATCATGGAGGAATGAAAATGTTACGGAGTAGATTTTTAAAAAAAGTGATGATGTACCTCATGTTTCTCTTGATGAAATTTCACATTCTAAGAAAACTGATCTGAATAAAGAAGCTGGTGCAGAATGGGCATACTGAAAAAAATTATCAATGGCAGTAAACATCCCTTTCTTCCTCACTTAAGTAATCTTTGTCTCAATCCTCATCCTCAAATTTTAGACTTTTTGACTCTTTGATGTGCTTATGTCTGTCTCATACTCATGATATCATATATTTTTTATTAAGGGCATAAACTGGTACATATTTGTTTATTTCGTTTCTCATTGAAGATCTTAATTGTGCATGAGTTTAAGATGACTAATATCCTCAGATTAACTAACCATTTTGTTAGAAGAAGTGTACTTGAAAGTGTTGCCCAAGTGGCTATGAGTTAAAAATGATATTGCACTCATTGAATGTTATTCGAGTTCTTTGGTTATTGATTTTCAATGATGCCAAAAGGGGGAAATTAAATAATGTGGATAGACATATGCATAGTTTGTCATCATCAAAAAAAAGGGAAATTGTTGGGGAATGAGAAAACATGATGTTTGTAGTTTTGATGGATGACAAAGAATTGAAGTTTTGATCAGTAACAAAGAGTCTTGATGTGTAACAAATCATTGGTTATCATCATCAAAAAGGGGGAAAATATTGGGAAGTAGGAAAACAAATAAAGTAGTTTTGATGATTGATAAAGTGAAGGCATGTTGTCGTATGTGTAAAATTATGAGAGATTGCGACGAAGAAGAAAAAAGTATTGAGGCAAAGAATAAAAAGTGCAGAATTATAAACAAGGAACAGAAGGAAACAAATATGGAAATAAATAAAGAAAGAAATAAAAAATAAAAAAGTAGCGATTCAAGTCAAATAAGGAAAGAATTAAAAAAAGTAGCAATCCAAGCCAAAGAAGGAAAGAAATAAAGAAATTACAATTCAAGTCAAATAAGGAAAGAAGTAAATATAGACAAGTTCAAGAAGGAAAAGGATTTATAATTCCTTTCTTTGTAGAAGTTGAAGTCAAATCAAATCTATAAAAGGATCAAGAAGTTGAAGGAAAAAAAGTATCTTTGCAAAAACAAAAATCGAGAGAATTTATCAGCAAAGCCAGAACAATTGCCATTGCATATTAACGAAATATATAATATTGAGAGCAGTATCTTTTGTAGAAAAAACGCAAACTTTCGTCACAGAAACGCAAGGACCAGGCTCAGGTTCATCACAGCAACATAAGGACCAGGTTCACGAAACCTGTTCTACTCTAAACTATTGGATACTGAAGTTTGATAAATTAAAGTCTAAGGTTATTAGTCTTTGTTGATTTGTTATAGGTTTATTATTGAGTTATAATAATTCCTAGATTTGTAACAAGAAGTGGGTCTGACTTCTTTGGAGTTGAGTCTTGAGAGTTTAATAACAAGAAGTGGGTTTGACTTCTTGGGGGTTGAGTCTTGAGAGAATTGTAACAAGAAGTGGGTTTGACTTCTTGGGAGTTGAGTCTTGAGAGAATTGTAAACAAGAAGTGGGTTTGACTTCTTTGGTGGTTATAGTTAAGAAGAGTTGAGAGCTTTTGTAAACAAGAAGCGAGTTTGACTTTTTGTTGAGTGGAGAGTTTTTTATTATAGTTAATCGAAAAGGGTAGAAGTTTATAGTTAGATTCATTAATTAACTGAGTTGTAAATCTTGAATTAATAGAAAACTTCGGTGTGGTTTTTCTTTTCCTTGAGTTAGGAAGGTTTCTACGATAAATCTTTGTTTTATTGTGTTACGACAAAATTACAAGAACCTGGTTCTTGTTCTAGGGGTAAGGTTTCTTCATATACTTTTGTTGGTGACTCAAATATAAGTGCTTGGGTAAGAAAACCAATCGAATATATATAGATATTAAATTGAACAAGAAAATTTTTAGAGTCTCTATGGCCAGGAGGCTAACACACCACGCCACTTAATGCGCCATCATGAGGTGTCTGTAGTTTGGAATGTGGGGTGCCGCACCACTTAGTGCTCCCCAAGTTAGATTGTATAGGTACCTCTCTATTTCCAAACGCCACTCAATACGCTAGGTTTGTGAATTCCTCAACCTTTTCCCACTTCATTCCATTTAGATTTTGTCGTATCATATCTATGTTATCTAGTTATTTTCTATACTCTAAAGTACATTTAAAATTGCGATATCATTTAAAAAACGAGATCATAACCCTTGAATCAATAATCCAAATTCAATGTAGAGGTAATAGTCAAGTCAAGAGATTTCTATAGTCTTTCAAAAGTCTTTTACAATCATTTAAAACTTGTTTTAAAGTCTTAAGTATTGAGTTTGAGAAAGAGTAGAACAGACTCCATTTTTTTTTAAATTGTGTATAACTCCCAAAGACTGAATGTTTTCAAATTTAAGATAAGAAGAAACACTTATTTTGCAATGAGCATTCATAAGTAGTATTGAGTTCCATCTCTTTTAAGAGATAAGTTTTTTGAGTAATAATCTCAGACCACAGAGAAGGACTTATGTTTTGAAACAGATAAGTTGTGTATATTTTGGGAGTTGTATTGAGACCAGTGTAGCCATCATGGGTTAAAAGGGATACTTTTTAGATGATTCCTTAATGGTTTTTAGAAAATACTAGTGGATCCACTTAGTTTAGGCATTTTATATCAATGCAAGTTACAAGACAATTTTAGTAACATAGCTTATAGTGATGGTTTTTGGTTAGAGAAACTCCAAAATATTTATATTATACTTTATTATATATAATTGAGTTCTTGTTGTATTTTAAATACATTGAGTTTCTACTTATTTTGTAAATGCTTTATAAAAACTACATTTTTAATGTTGTTTATTCGTCTATTGAGTTGAATACCTATGTTTTGAGAAAAGGTGAGGTACGTGTTTCTTTAGGAATTAAGTTCAAGATTATGTCATATTGAATTTTTTCCCTTGCATGTTAGTAAATTCAATATATTAATGTCATTTGATCTTCATTATTTTATGATGTAGATACAAGTAACCAAGATCAACATACAACGCCTCGTTGATCTAGTTGAGCATTTAGAGTCATTTGGTGAATATCTTTACCTCTGGAGGATCCCTATTTACATTGAATTAGTACTTCAATTTCTAGGATGATCGGGGATCTTTCCCTGATATGCCCTGTAGTTTTAGAGGCATCATAGGCTGATAGTTATAGTTCTTTAGTCGTTTCATTTTTAGGTGCTTATGTTAAGACTTAGGTTGCCTCTTTGGCTAGCTGAATGTTTATTATTAAAACATTATAACTTGCTTTTAGAGAGTTGATTTAAGTGCATTTAATTTCTTTTATTAATGTTTAAAGTCTTCTGTTAAGATTCTATCAGGACCAAGGGCTAGCTTGGAGCTCACAATAGTTTTTAAGTGACATTCTCGCTCAAGGGGTAGGTTCCGTGAGTGATAAAACTTAACACTACCCTTGAAAAACTTTATCAATATAATGAACCTAACAGGGTCCTCAAAGAGTATCATATGTGCAAAAGCAACCTTAACCCTTAGGCGATCTCGACAAAGACTTAGGAGTAGTTATGTTTTCAAACATTTCTCCCCGGCCTTTGGTTGTTAGAGAGCAAAAACCTTACTGTAATGAACAAGCATCTTGCTTTACTCAAATAACCACAAACCAAGATCTCCAGAATTTTACAAAAAAAATCCTATTTAAAATGAATCAATATGTATATAAGGATTTTACGGTTCAATTCACAAAGGGAGAACAAGAAGTTATTTCATAGGAAGAAGGATTACATCAGGTTGTAATAATTAGGTTCAATTCACAAAGGGGGAACATTATCACTAGTAGCCTAAGACGGTATAAATGGTATCGGAGCCACTTTTGTGTTAGTCTTGTCAATGTGGGCTAGAATTCAATTTAGTTTAGTCAAATCCCGATAAGGCAGGGAGAATCTCATTGTTAATTCTAAGTAAATTCCATATGCTAGAGCAAATCCCTGCGAGAGCGTTGGGTCCATAGGGGGGTGTATGTGAACCCCATCTTAATACAAGAAGTTTGACATCGACCAACCTACATATAAGATGTTGGCTATATAAGTATGTGAACCTTACCAATTAGTGACAAGTTTTAAAGCAATGTGTGTTATGCCAAGAGCGGACAATATGACTAGCGGGTTACGCCATTACAAAAATACCATCTTAAAATGAGTCATACATTTTGGAGGACATAAAAAAGCTTAAGTTACAATCTTTAAATTGGAGGACGTTTATTGAGAGGGAAATAAAGAATGCAATTAGTGTTGAAAATTAAGGAACAAATGAAGTATTTTTATGGAGAGACTAAGTTTATGGTAACCAGTCACTAGTTAATATGGTTTATGCTAAATATAATGCACTGGAGATACTAAGCCTATGGGAATATCTAGTAAGCATTGGTTACAACTATTCAATGCGTTGGATTATAGGTGGAGACATTAATGGTGTTTTGTGTGTTTAGGGAAGATTGGTCGACTTCCTATTTACTCACAACAATATGAGGACTTTGTTTTTTGCATCAATTCTTTTAAGCTGTTTGATTTACTGTTTAATAGCACTTCTTTTATATATAAGATGGTAGAGTAGATGTAGATTTTATTTTACGAGTAGATGTATACTTTATTTTACATGATATGTTTGGTAATGTGGATATGAGAAATTTGTCTAGAACGAGGTCTGATCATGTTCCTTTATGCATTACATGTGGAGGCTTAGACTAAATTTTGTCAAACTATTTAGGTTTTTAAAACTTAGGTCCGAGAGTGTTGATTTTGAAAAAGTAGTACAAAAGAATTGTGAAGTTGGAGTTTCCATAGATGTCTTTTTGCAATGCAATTGGATATTGAAGGATACCAAGTTAGGTTTCGCTAAATGGAGTAAGAACAAGTTTGGTCATGTATTCAAACAACTACTTATAAGTAGGAGGTTTTTAAACTAAAAGAATGTTTTTTTGAAGAGGACCCTTCTATATCCAATAGAAAGTTTCTGCAACGTGCGTAAGGCTAAATATAAATTATATTTGAATATTGAGGTGGAATTTTGGAGACAAAAGGGAATCTTTCCGATGGCATACAGAGTGGGGGGATAAGAACACTAAGTTCATTCATTTTTTGGTGAATGAAAGAAGAATGAGACTATACGTGAAGAGAATCATGAAACCTGATGGTTTATGGGCAAAGGGAGATGATGATATTGTAACTGAGGCTTTGAAAAAAATTCAAGGCCAATTTATTGATACATACATAAGTGAAGACTTTCTTCTGTACAGTATCTCCAACCAAAATTCCTAACAGTGAAAATGCTTTAATTAAAGGCACATCATTCAGAACCAATCTAGATTGTGAAGGGTAGAACTATTATAGCGAATGTGCTTCGATCTCAAGAAATTATTACTGACAATAAGGAAGAGCGAAAACTCGAGAATGTGGTGATTAATCTAAGACACATATGATAGAGTGAATTGAAAATTCTTAATTGTATTTTTTTCTCAAATTGGGATATGATGAGTCAGTTCTTAATTTGATTTGGAGAATTGTGGCTAATAATTGATAATCTATTCTTATAAATGGAAAAGCTCTAAATATTTCCATTCATTAAGGGGGGTTAACAAAGGGCATCCCCTCTTACCCGTTTTATTTATATTATTAGTTGAAAGTTCTTTACACAACCTTGAATTAGTTATTCTAGAACAATGAATTTCATGGTTTGGGAATGACTAAATAGAGTGACAGGATAAATCAACTTGTGTATGCAGATGATACTATTATCTTTGGATCAACATAAAGGAATTCTCTTTTTATTGATAATGAGATGTTGTAGGAATATGAAAATCAGTTAGCCTAGAAGATAAATCAGGAGAAAAGTCTCTTTATATATGTTTAGTAAGTTGGTACCTAGTCAATGAAGGTAGAAGAAGAAAACACTAGTTTATTGAGAGGTAAGTTTCCTTTTATATTATCATGGTTCTCATGTAGGGCATGCCAAAATAAAGGAAAAATGACTTTGTTGATTTGATTAAGAAAATTCGGATTAAGTTATGGGTTTGGAAGGGTAAATTGTTATATTTTGGAGTGAAGATTATGCTTATTCATCATGTTTTGTAAAATATGCCAACATATTTGCTCTTTGTTATCACAACTCCTAAATGTATCACTTACAACATCCATAGAGTTTTTGCAAAATTTCATTTGAAATTTAAAAGGAGGGAAGAGCTAAGTAGTGGGTGGCTTGGGAAGACATGTGTCAACTTAGAGAAGATGGAGGGCTAGGATTTTGGTCTTTATTTGATGTTTCACAGACACTATTTGCCAAACGTTGGTGGAATTTCAGGACCAAAAAGTCTTTATTGGTTAATTTCCTATGGACTAGTATTGCAAAAGGCACACCATAAATTTTGAATGATAGGGTAGATCTCATGTATAGAAAATTATTGATGCAAGTCAAAGATAAAATAGATCAAGAGATGTGGTGGGAACCTAGAGGTGGTCATGGTTAACTTTTGTTTGATAATTGGGCTCAACTAGGTGTGTTGCACTGTGTTACCTTTTACATATGGACCCATAAAAGTATATGAAGACGTTCATCAGATAATAGAGCGTGATTGATGTAACATGATTGTGATGAATGAGTTGCTGAACAAATAAGTGTGTGGTCATGTGCCTATTGTCATGGGAACTGTGAAGCTACTTGAATAAAAAGACTAACCTTGGTGGATACAAATAGCAACAGAAAATTTACAGTGGGTAGTGTTTGGAACATTACTAGACAAATAAAGAGTAACTAGCGGGGCATCATGAACTTATGGGAAAAGAGTATACAATTAAGAATATCTTTTCTATTATGGAGGATGTGGTTTCAAAATTCCTATAGGAGAGGTTTTTCTTAAGAATAGTATAGCAGATTTCGTAGAATGTTGTGGTTGCTCAGACTCAATACAAGAAATATTTGACAACGTTTTGTGTCTCGAACTTATTTGAAGCCTTAATGGATTAACTTTGCAGGTTCAATAGAGATACGTGGTCCTTTTTTTCAACCTAAACAAACCCTAGATAAATGGTGGAGTGTTTATTGTGTTATTAAATTGAAGCCACTTATATTGCTTTTCCAATATTCATCATTTGACAATTTTTTTTAAAAAAAAAGAATATTACAAAATATCGGGAAGAAGGTCAAGGATTGCCACGAAGAGAGGTAAATAGAAACATTAATTCCTCTAATGAATGTTTCTAGTTTATCTTGCATTGTTAATGTACCTTAGGCCTAGGCTCAAATTGTTTAATTTCAGGAATCTCATCCTCCTGCTATTTCTAGTAAAGTTCTTAGATTGTTGTGCCCTACTTCAGGAAGTTACACTTATGGATCTATTAAATGAAATATCCAATGCATCTCTAAGATAGATAGCCAGGGTAAATTGTTATTTGCTAAAGCATAATAGCTTGATTTATGTGATCCTTTAAAGGTTTAGATTAAAACTTTCAATAATGGCAATGTGATCAAAATAATCTTTTACTTCTTGTGATGGAAATTGATTCCTTGATTATTAAGAAGATATTAGATGGAATATGGGAAATTCCGTGGGACATATCAATAAACATATGATGCAATCATGAGATCTTAAAGGAAAGCGAAGTGGTGATAGTATACACTTTCAGGAAGTCAACAACCTGACTTATTTTAACTAACTTTTTGTATGATTTTGTAGCACTGAAATGCAATTTCTCTCTGATGAAAATGTGTCAATACAAGAAGAAACAATAACTCAAGAAGACAATCTAGGTCAATCAATCCTCCGAACAAGAGAAGCCATAATAGAAATCATGGATTAATTTAAGAAGTTATAATTAATACAAGATTAACAAATCTCATATAAAGAGTTACATAACAGAAAAAGGAAAAAATACTCTGCATAGAGTATTGTATGTCGTAACACAAGCATTTATAGATAAAGATTGGGAAAAACACCTAAGATATTGTGAACTAAGATGTAGTGGTACCAGTTCTCTTGAGCTCAATTTTCACGCGTGAAGAATGGATTAGGGTATTTCTCTCAATTAAGGTTGAGTCAGGATATCTACAAGTGGATAAGGTCTTTTACATTGATAGTTGAAGATGGAGACAATGTTGAAATGAAGAGGTATTTACCGATTCGGATTCATGGTGTATGTGAGAATTTTGAACCCCCAAATTACAACTCAAGATTAACGCAGTTCTCTTATTCGAAAACTGAAGGACTATTGGAGCCCCTTAGACGACCATCGTGGACCTAAAATTACTGTCTCTTGGTTCCATCGTTTAATTTCTTTTTTTTGTGTTTGGTCATTTCAGCCTATTGCTGATTGTTTTTTTATTTTTGGTCTTGGATCAATATTTGTCTCAAGTAATTTATGTTAGAACCCCCTTTTTCAAATAAATGGGTCTTGCCCATATTTAAACAAATATAATCTTTGTTTGTTTGAGTTGTTTATATAAGATAAATTTATATAACATTCTATATGTAATGATTTACATTGTACTTGGTTATAAGTCAATATAAAAGAAAATCTATCAATCTTATAAACTCACCAAAATAATAATCTTAGTCAGAAGATCTTCATCATAAGATAAGTAAATAATTTATTATTATTATTATTTAAATTTTTGAGCACTAAAGTTTATATACCTTTAAGTTGTTTTCCTGTATCAAGTGCTTTTCTTATTTGGTTGAGTTATTTTTACAATAGAATATTTGGAAATCTTATAAATAACATTCTATATGCATTGAGTTACATTGAATTCGACCATACTTTAATATTATACCAAATCTATCAAATCCTAAAAATCCATAAAATTCATATTCTAAGTAACAAGACAATTATAATCAAATAGGTAAATAATTTATAGGGAAAATGGTTCGAAATATATTCTTACTCTAGTAGATATTATTGTAACAATCCCAAAAATTGGAGGTTGAAGTAAAAAATATTAAGCTTCAACTAGTGAAAAAATTATTTGATTTTATTATATCAAACAATTTATTTTGATAAAATATTTTTTCTAAATTGTATATGTAATATCATCAATATTATTGGTAAAATACATAATCGTAATTATAACGGTAAATTAAGATTCGTGAGCAATAAACACAAAATTGTGAAAGCATATTGATAATTGGTATTCCATCAATATTATTGTCTTAAAATTAATTTTGATAATGTTTAAGGTTCATGAACTAGAGTCTTATAAAGATAAATAGTCTAAAGCAGATCAATGGTGAATAAATTGAAGCCCTAAACATTTAAGTCATATATGAGGCAACCCAATTTGGACTAGAGATATGATAACCAAGTTTAATGAGAAAAATGAATCATACAATGACTTGTTGTGTAATGCACTAATATTAGTTTTATCAAATACCTTTGATGTGAGTGGATTTATCGTATAATTATTCGTGGAGGTTGAGTCAATTACACTTCTAAAGAAATTTTGTATCTGGTATGAGTGGACCCTTGAAAATTTTCACTTATGTGAGTGTGAAAGTAGGCCGCTTTATATGAGAATGGGTTTGTTCTTAAAAACTCTCATGAAAATTGTTGGGTATGTATCAAGAATTGATGGGAAATAGAGGGAAGGAGAGGAATTTGAAAGGTTTAGAACTTGAAAGGTTGGGAACTTGAAAAGTCCTCTAATGCTTTATTGAAAAAGGCAATAGTCCCTCATCGGTAATGGAAAGGAAAATAGGAGAGTTTAAATTAATAAACACTCCTATTAATTGTTAAAAGGGTTGGAAAGAGGGACCCCCCTCGCGCCGTCGTCGTCGTCGCTCGCTTCGGCTTCGGCTTTGGCAAATGATCGATCAAGAGATAATTTTTGGACAAAATTTATTTTAATTATTTATTAATTAATTTAAATGGCCAAAAAAAATTTTCAATAAATTAGTTGATAACAGAATTTAACCAAAATGTTTTCAACTTTTTAGTTAACCTGACCCCACTCGGATCCGCGCGAGTGACCCGTTTTAAATTCCGTTATATTTAAAATTTCCCGCCATGGCTGTTCTGAAAGGTTGCAACTTTCAGGAACAGTCAATACCATTTGAAAGTTTGCAACCTTTCATTAATGGTCGTGTTAATTCTGAAAGGGTTGCAACCTTTCAGAATATATTCTTCTTGCCTATAAATACCATTCAGTCTTCAGAATATTTCCAACGAATTTTCTGATCTTCCATCTTCTTAAAAACACATATTTCTTCGTGTACTTTCCTATTGTGGATTGATTCGCTGACAGTAGAGTTTTTTGTATCTATACTCTACTGATTAAAATCATTTTACCCTGGGATGTTATATTCAAAATCAAACCTCGGATACTAGAGGGGGATAATTTCCTTAAGGGGACACTGTGAATTTTGGACTTGATTTTCTTCCTAAATTTTCAATAAGAGTATTCCAGATTCTGGTACGTTTTTACAGATTAAATTATTTTTTACGAATAAATTTCTGTTCATCTTATTTACTGTTTATAAAAAAAATCTCAGTTACATCGTGTTTCTGAATGATTTATTAGAACAGTAATTTCTGATTTTTTTCGGACCAGATTTTGTAACAATCTTAAGGAAATTATTAAATCTGTGAATCTGGTGGAGAAAAAAATCATTGTGATTTTATACTTTTTAAGTCTTCAATTATATTTTTATTGCTTACTTATATTGTATCAATTTTGTTTATCAGAAATGGAAAACACTGGTGTTACAGTGGCTGTTGCTGCACCAACCCGACCTCTTGTATCACAAGCAGAGAAACCAGGTAAATTCACAGGTGTGAATTTTAAAGGATGGCAGCAACGAGTATTTTTCTGGCTTACCACTCTTGGTCTGCAGAAATTTACAAGTGAAGATACTCCAGTTCCTGCTGATGATATGGCAGACAGGGAAAAGTTTATGATTGTCGAAGCATGGAAACAGTCAGACTTCCTATGTAAAGGTTACATTTTGAGTGCTTTAGAGGATGACTTATATAATGTCTATAGTGAAATAACAACTTCAAAAGAGTTGTGGAATGCACTTGAGAAGAAATATAAGACGGAAGATGCATGCTTGAAAAAGTTTGTGGTCGCAAAGTTTTTAGACTATAAAATGACAGATAGTAAAACTGTTGGATCACAAGTACAGGAACTTCAACTTATTCTCCATGATCTGATTGCTGAAGATATGGTAGTAAATGAAGTTTTTCAAGTGGCTGCAATGATCGAGAAGTTGCCTCCTTCGTGGAATGATTTCAAGAATTATCTAAAGCACAAGCGTAAAGAAATGAAGCTTGTAGATCTTGTGATTCGGCTCAAGATTGAGGAAGATAACAGAAATGCCGAAAAGAAGTCGCGTAAGAGTTCAACAATCATTGGAGTTAATATTGTTGAAGAAGCTCCTACCAAAGACAAAAAGAGAAAGAAGTCCAACGGGCAGAAGTCAGAACAGGCCAAGAAGAAATTCAAAGGCAACTGTTATAATTGTGGCAAGGCTGGTCATAGATCTTCTGATTGTCATGCTCCAAGAAAGGATAAAAACAAAGGCAAAGGCAAAAATCAAGCAAACATCGTGGAAAAAATGGAAGATGCAGATGACTTGTGTGCAATGATATCGGAGTGTAACTTAGTTGGAAATCCCAAGGAGTGGTTTCTCGACTCAGGTGCCACTAGACATATTTGCTCTGCAAAAGAAGCCTTCGCAACATACACTCCTGCTGAGTACGATGAAGATTTATTCATGGGAAACACAGCAACAGCAAGGATTGCAGGAACTGGCAAAGTAATGTTGAAAATGACATCCGGCAAAGTGTTGACTTTAAACAATGTTGTGCATGTCCCTACTATTAGGAAGAATTTAGTTTCTGCTGCACTACTCGTTAAGAACGGGTTTAAGTGTGTCCTAGTTAGTGATAAAGCTGTAATAAGTAAGAATGAAATGTTCATAGGAAAGGGCTATCTCAATGAGGGTCTTTTCAAACTAAATATATGGTTATTGACAGTATCAATAAAAATTTTGCTTCTGTTTACTTATGGAGTTAAGTGATTTATGGCATGCCCGTTTGGGACATGTAAATTAGAAAGCCTTGCGAAAATTGGTTAATTTAGAAGTATTGCCTGATTTTAAATGCGATAAGTCGAAATGTGAAATTTGTGTGGAAAGTAAGTTTGTTAAACATCCTTACAATTCTGTTGAAAGAAATTCTAAAACCATAGACTTAATTCACACAGATATATGCGATATGAAGTCAACACCATCTCGTGGTGGAAAAAAGTACTTTATAACTTTTATTGATTACTGCACTCGATTTTGTTATGTATACTTGCTTAATAGTAAGGATGAAGCAATTGATGCATTTAAGCAATACAAAAAAAGTGGAAAACCAATTGAATCTAAAGATGAAAATGATTCGGAGTGATAGGGGTGGAGAATATGAATCTCCTTTTGCATAGATATGTTTGGAATATGGTATTATTCATCAAACTACTGCACCTTATACACCACAGTCAAATGGTTTGGCAGAACGGAAGAACAGAACATTAAAGGAAATGATGAATGCCTTAATGATCAATTCTGGTTCACCGCGAAATCTTTGGGGGGAAGCCATTCTTACAGCTAATAAAATACTCAATAGAGTACCCCATCGAAAAACACAAGCAATTCCATATGAGTTGTGGAAAGGAAGAAAACCCAACTTGAAATATTTTAAAGTGTGGGGGTGTTTAGCCAAGGTAGAGGTTCCTTTACCTAAGAGGGTTAAAATTGGACCCAAAATAATAGATTGTGTCTTTATTGGATATGCTGTGAATAGTAAAGCCTGTCGATTTTTGGTTCACAAATCTGATAATCCTGAGATTCATGGTAATACGATAATTGAATCAGATAATGCAGAGTTTTTTGAAAACATTTATCCGTATAAAACTGAAAGTGAGTCAACAAGTGAAAGATCTAAACGACCACGAGAAGAATCAATGGAAAATATTCTAACTAGTGAGGAACCTAGGCGAAGTACTCGACAACGAAAATCTATTTCATTCGGACTAGATTTTGTTGCACTATTGCTTGAAAATAAGCCTCAAACATTTAAAGCAGCTATGTCTTCGTCAGAGTCAACTTATTGGAAAGAAGCAGTCAATAGTGAGATTGAATCAATTTTAATCAATCACACTTGGGAATTGACTGATCTTCCTCCAGGAAATAAACCTTTAGGATCAAAATGGATCTTTAAAATGAAAATGAAACATGATGGGACTATTGACAAATATAAGGCTAGACTGGTAGTCAAAGGGTACAGACAAAAGGAAGGTCTGGACTACTTTGACACCTATTCTCCAGTAACAAGGATAACATCAATTAGGATGTTAATAGCACTTGCAGCAGTGCATGATCTTAAAATCCACCAAATGGATGTAAAGACAGACTTCTTAAATGGAGAGTTAGAGGAAGAAATTTACATGGAACAACCTGAAGGTTTTATAGTTCCTGGTAAAGAAAAGAAAGTGTGCAGACTTGTGAAGTCACTTTATGGACTCAAGCAAGCACCCAAACAATGGCATGCTAAATTTGATCAAGTAATGTTGGCAAATGGATTCAAGATTAACGAATGTGATAAATGTGTTTACATCAAAAATGTTATGAATCATGAAGTCATTGTTTGTTTGTATGTTGATGACATGTTAATAATGAGTAAAGAAATTGATGATATAAATGCTACTAAGCGCATGTTGTCCAACAAGTTCGATATGAAAAACTTAGGAGTTGCTGATTTGATCTTAGGGGTCAGGATTATCAAAACTCCTAGGGACTAGCATTATCTCAATCTCATTATATTGAAAAAGTATTGGATAAGTTCAATTACTTGAATTTCAATGTAGTCAAAACTCCAATTGATTTAAGTTGTACATTTCAAAAGAATGAAGGTCAAAGTGACTCTCAATTGGAATATGCCAGAGTGTTGGGAAGTTTGATGTATATTATGAATTGCACACGACCAGATATAGCATGTGCTATTAATAAACTGAGTCGGTACACTAGTAATCCGAATCAAACTCACTGGATGGCTATGAAACGTGTGTTGGGTTATCTAAAATGGACACCACATTATGCTTTGCATTATAATAAATATCCTACTGTGATTGAAGGATATAGTGATGCAAATTGGATCACCAGGTCAAATGATGTAAAATCCACGAGTGCTTATGTATTCATACTTGGTGGAGGAGCTGTCTCTTGGAAATCTTCCAAACAGACATGTATTGCTCGCTCCACAATGGAATCTTAATTCATTGCTTTGGATAAGGCTGGTGAAGAAGCAAAATGGCTCCGGAATTTCCTAGAGGATATTCCATTCTCGCCCAAACTTGTCGGACCAATTTGCATACATTGCAATAGTCAAGCAGCAATAGGTAGGGCAGGGAGCGTTATGTACAACAGGAAGTCTCGTCATATACGACGTAGACATAACACCATAAGACAACTGCTCTCTAGTAGAATTATCACAATTGACTATGTAAAGTCAAGCGATAATGTGTCAGATCCACTAACGAAAGGCCTAGTGAGAGAGGCAGTTGAAAGATCATCTAAGGGAATGGATTTACGGCTTAGGACAAGTCAGCATGACGGTAACTCTATCTAGCAGACTGAGATCCCAAGAGCTAGATTCAACGAGAAAACAAAGTTGTGGTTGACGATTCGACATTGTCAAATAACTCAATCCATTCTCATGATGAAGACAATGTTCAGGAAAGGTTAAGACTTTAAGGCTTGTTAATGAGGTAATAAAGCTTAAAGTTTTTAACGATTTGCTAAGTTTGGTAGATTTGACCAAATAGTGTATCTACGAGATGACACGGTTAGAAATCACCTATGTGAGTATGAAGTGGAAGGCGCTTCAAAGAGAATTTATGTCAAAAGCCTATTCTCTATACACTCATGAAACCAGGAGGTGTTCATGGCTGAAACGAACACAACCATAAGAATCATAAACAGTAAAGGGTTAATTGTGTGACATATGGTTGTCTAGGTATACACCAAAGTTCGATGGTTCAAAGATATCACATCTACCGATTGACCGAGTATATCCGACATATGTTCACTACGGAAAGTCCAAGGGGAAACCTACTTATCCAGATGCAATTAATCCTTGCTTGTAAAGTACACAATTGTCCGTGCATTCCTATGATATAACTATTCCCCATCAATGTGGGGGATTGTTGGGTATGTAGCAAGAATTGATGGGAAATAGAGGGAAGGAGAGGAATTCGAAAGATTTAGAACTTGAAAGGTTGGGAACTTGAAAAGTCCTCTAATGCTTTATTGAAAAAGGCAATAGTCCCTCATCGTTAATGGAAAGGAAAATAGGAGAGTTTAAATAAATAAACACTCCTATTAATTGTTAAAAGGATTGGAAAGAGGGACCCCCTCGCGCCGTCGTCGTCGTCGCTCGCTCGCTTCGGCTTCGGCTTTGGCTCGATCGAGAGATAATTTTTTGGACAAAATTTATTTTAATTATTTATTAATTAATTTAAATGGACAAAAATTATTTTCAATAAATTAGTTGATAACAGAATTTAACCGAAATGTTTTCAAATTTTAGTTAACCCGACACGACTCGGATCCGCGCGAGTGACCCGTTTTAAATTCGGTTATATTCAAAATTTCCAGCCATGACTGTTCTGAAAGGTTGCAACTTTCAGGAACAGTCAATACCATTTGAAAGTTTGCAACCTTTCATTAATGGTCGTGTTAATTCTGAAAGGTTGCAACCTTTCAGAATATATTCTTCTTGCCTATAAATAACATTCAGTCTTCAGAATATTTCCAACGAATTTTCTGATCTTCTTTCTTCTTAAAACACATATTTCTTCGTGTACTTTCCTGTTGTGGATTGATTCGCTAACAGTAGAGTTTTTGGTATCTATACTCTACTGATTAAAATTATTTTACCCTGGGAGGTTATATTCCAAATCAAACCTCGGATACTAGAGGGGAATAATTTCCTTAAGGGGACACTGTGAATTCAGTGGACTTGATTTTCTTCCTAAATTTTCAATAAGAGTATTCCAGATTCTGGTACGTTTTTACAGATTAAATTATTTTTTACAAATAAATTTCTGTTCATCTTATTTACTGGTTATAAAAAAAATCTCAGTTACTTCGTGTTCCGAATGATTTATTAGAACCAGTAATTTCTGATTTTTTTTCGGACCAGATTTTGTAACAAAAATGAGATAGCAGAAGGATGTAATGTGATGGCTATTAAATTGTATGTCAGTACATTGACTATTATGTGTAAGCAGAGAAACTTATTTCTCTAAGCTGTCATAGTTGAAGTCTATGATTACAACTAACTCTGGAATAGAGATTATCATTTTACTAAATAAAGGTTCAATGCATAGTACACCTTCAACAGAATTGTGAAGAACTCTCTTATCTTAATATTAAAATGAGTGGTTGATTTTTAGTGTGGCAATTTAATATTAATAAAAAATTATGCTTGTCACATTTATGTATCATGTTATGTCCATTGGTGAGCACTATATTTGTGTTTCTTTACTCTCATTATAGTCGAAGAATGTGGTCATTGGTTGTAGTAACTTCTGTAACCACCAACTCCTCATTTCACCCATTATTCTACGTATTTATTCTTTTAACTTGTAGGTTATTCACTTATCCAATTTACCACCCATTATCTTCCTAATCACTGCAAGAAAGGATTTCTTACCTACACATAGTGTGGTTTTACTTTGAGTTGAATACAATAAGACATATACAAAACAATAGAGTGAAAAAGATGAGTATTATCTGACTGTGTTTATATTGAGATTAATGCAGTGAAAGAGAGAGTTATAGAAGTCTTGAACTATATTCATTATACAAAAGAAATAAATTATATGTTGAAATAAGCTGTTCTTTTGTGAAGCTTTTGACTCTTCAAAAAATTCGATGTTGTTTGAGTTGTATCATGTTGTTGTATTGTTGTATCATGTAGGGTACAAGTCAAGAATGAAATGGTTTGATAGATGTAGATTATGCCGCAGGACTTGAACTTATTTAATGAGAGTGAGACATCGCCGCCTCAGTCTAAGATATGTTTATTTGTTTTTGTGATTTTATATTCAACTTTAATTTATTATTTTTCTAGTATATTACACAAACACTAAACCACTAGTAAATTATATTTGTATCATCTCAACATAGAAACCATAAAAAATAAGTATTTCATTACTATATTAAATCACATTTTTACATTTCATCTCTAGAAAGTTCAACAAAACTCCATAACGATTTTTTTTGCATATATACATAATTCTGATAGAGCTAATTGATCATAACTTGATTTAACCTATTTAATTAACACCAAAAGTAATTGAATAAAAGTTTCTTACGATACAATAATAACATGATTTACTAGCTTGCATTTTACAAGATATCAACTATTCATTTTGCCTCAATCACATTTTTATTTTATGATATAAGAGTACTAGACAAGTTTATTTACTAAATAATATATGTAAACTCTTTTACCAAGGACTCGTAGCACCAATATGCTAGAAAATATATTTCGTCTTGAAGAAAATTGTCAAAATGAACCGTCCTTTTGATGCTTTCGATGGTGGTCCGAGCTGCTTTTCTATCTCTTTCCAACTGTGATTTGGGTTTCTGTTATTGCAATTGCTTCTAACAATAATTATCTTTCTTCTTCATATTCTTACCAAAACACCTTTCCAAGAACTTATTGGTATTTTAATATTCTGACAAAATAAACTTTTTCACATTCTTCATATTCTTCAATGTCTTGCATCTTTTCTTCATAATCTCCTCCATCAAATCTATGTCTTGACACAAAGAATATCTCTGAAATAATTCCTCAAAAATAACTCTTTATTACTGCAAAAAAGGAATGTTGCGGCTAGACCTACACCCCCAAGATGAACATCAATTTAACCTAGTTCAACCATTAGACCATCGAACCATTGAACCAGACTCCATTATTGAATTTGTATATAATAACACTTTAAGGAATAAAAAAATAGGTGTAACGCGGAATCTAGCAAAGCAAACCTTGAAAAACCATGAGTAAGAAGACAAATGAGAAATACACCAAAATACACAAAGATTTAACATGGTTCGGTCAATCAACCTACATACACAAAGAAGATAAGCAATCCACCATAAAATGAGAATACCAAATGCTAAGAAACACAACCTCAATCAATTCACTTTCAATACAAGGAGGTACACACAATTCTCCCCTATACCCGCAATCCTCACAATTTTGAATGTTGAATAATTAAAAGGAACAAACCTATATTTATAGTCCTACAAAATTAAGTAAATGAAAAGGACTTGTAAAATATTAAAACTTTTTCGCGAAAGGAAAATTTATTTATGGTATGAAATAATGGCAAACCCAACAAATATAAGAGAGAATTGAATAAGTCTTTTGCTATGGAAGACTGGGGAAAACCAAGGAAAATTCTTAACATGCAACATGTCCGTGATTGAGATGCTAAGAAATTATGTTTTTCACAAAAGAACTAGATTCAGAAAGCACTTCGTAGATTTAACATGGATAAAGCTATTGTTGTCAGTTGAACTTTTGGTTATGCACTTCAAATTGAGTATTAGATATTATCCTTCTAGTGAAGTTGAGAAGGAAGATATGAAGAAAATTCCTTATGCTTCATCTGTTGGTAGTTTGATGATGTATACCCTTGTCTCTACAAGACTAGATATTTCTCATGTTGTTGGTATTGTTAGTCGTTTTCTTCCTATATCAGAGAAGAGAGCATTGAAATATTGTAAAGTGGATTATGAGACATCTTTGTCACACCTCTAGTCTGATTTGTGATTTGAGATAGGAAGCATATTCTTTATGGTTATACTAATCCAGACATAGCAGGTGGTGTTGATACTTGTAAGTCTACTCCAGGCTTCCTGATTACTTTTTGCAAAGTGAGTTGTGAGTTGGAAATCTAGGTTGCCAAATTTTGCTGCTTTATCTACTACAGAAGCTGAGCTTATTGAAGCTATTGAAGCTTGTAAAGAATTTATCTGGATGAAAAGATTATTGGGGGAACTTAATTGTGCTCAAGAGAAGATGTACTTTATTGCAACAATCAAAGTTATATTCATCTGGGAAAGAATTTTACATTTCGTGCTCGGTATAAACACATTGTTGTGAAGTATCATTGGATTCCATATGTGTTGGATTCTAAGTTACTTGACCGTGAAAAGATCCATACCAAATGATAATGGTTCCGACATTATGACTAATGTTTTTCAAAGAGGGAAGTTTGAAGAATGTTGTATGATCCTCGGGATGACATTTTCCTCGACATATTTTGTAGAGGAGAATGGTTGGGCTTTGGGTCTTTTTCCCTTCCTATATGGATAAAACAAAAGTCCAAAATTTTGGGTTTATCTTCCTTTCCTTTGTGGATAAATTTAGCCCAAATTTTACTAGCTCACTTTTCACATAAGTTTAATATTATGGTACATATGTAAGAAATTCTTTTAGGTCTTATTTGAAAAGAATCACAAGAGATTGAGAGAAGCCATATAGAGAAAAAAGTGAGAGAGTGAACATTTTTTCCCAAGCCATAGTAGCAATCTCAAATTGCAATTCCTGCTTCGTCTCATATAGGATTTAGTTGATTTTTTAACGGCTTGTTCCTTACAACTTCATCTTTAATTTTCGTTTATGCTTCTTTGATTTTTTACAGCTACGTTTTGGGTTTTTAGGATTCTTTTATTTCTCTTGTTCCTTGTGCTATCTTGTAGTTGTGTTGCTCATAGTTTGACACTTTGTTGGTAACCATATTGGCGAAAACTTTTGTAACTCTTGTTGATTTTAGTGGATCTTCGGCCTTACAATTTTCACTTTTCACACTAAAGGGATTTTCTACGCTAAATTTTGTGTCTCTTATGTTGACTGATTTTGCTTGCTTTGGTTGATATGTTTGTTGTCCAAACAATGTGTTTCATACATTATTTTGTATTCTCTTGGTTTAAATAAAAGGGAAAGTTTTGTCTTGGTTTTCATCCGTTATTACCTAGCCGGGCACATTTACTTTGTGCTTGCCTTTCCTAATAAAGTTGTATCAGAGCCATGTCACAATAATGGAGCCAGGCTACACATGTATGTTCATCTTGGCGAGTGTAGTTCTAGCAGTAACCTTTTTTAAATTAATTAAAAAAAATGGAGAAATTATTTCATAGGTTTTCTCTCTGTCAAGACGTCTTATTCTAGATGGATAAATTGAAGAGAGATGCATTTTGATTCTAAGAGATATGACAATTTTTTTAAAGATAAGTAACAATGAGGTGTATTTTTTCAGAAATTTCAAGAATATTTGTTGGGTTTATTTCCCCTGATTTATCATCATAAATAAAAAAAAATTAAGAGAAGTTTTAATTGTAGGTAAGGTTTTAGGACTATATAAATATAGGATTTGTTTCTAACTTAAAAAACATTCACAATGTGGTCCTAGGGTAATGAGAGTTGCGTTTATGAGGGGAATTATATCCTCCTTGTATTTTTAATGAATTTTTTGAGGTTGTTTCTCTGTATTTTATGTATTCAGATATTTATAGTGGATTACTCATCTCCTTTTTCGACGTAGGATGATTGACCAAATCAAGTTAAATGTGTCTATTTTGTTGTGTTTCTCGTTGACATTAAGTTATCTAGAAGAATAACCTATGACCTACCACGCTGCATCAATGAACAACCTAGATCGACCCTGGATGAATCACAATAAATCATTTAATCGTGTGCACCATTTGGTAGAGTCAAGACTGTGGTTGTAGTAAACAATGTTTTCAATTTTGCAAAACTTTTCTTCCACTAATCAGACAACTTTTCACGTGTCAACTTAGTCAATAGTTAACTATGAATGAAACTCCTTCAATAAATCTTTTGTAATAACTGACCAAACCCAAGAAGCTTCCAATATATGTTAGAGAGGTGGGTGTGGGCCATTGTTTCACAACTTCTATCTTCTAAGAATCCAATTGGATTTCCTCGCTAGATATCAAATTACAAAGGAAAGTGACGAAATATATCTAGAATTCATATTTGTTGAACGTAGCACAAAACTAGCATTCTTTGAGAGTTTGCAAAACAACCCTAAGATGATCCACATGCTCCTCTTCACTTAAAAAATAAATAAGGATATCATCAATGACAACAATAACGAATAAGTCCAAATATTGTTGGAATACTCTCACATAAGGTTAGGAAAGGTACAAGAGAATTTTTAGCCTAGAAGACATAACAAAAAATTAATAGTGACCATACCGAATTATGAAAATTGTCTTCGGAATGTCACCATATCTTACTCTAAGATGATGATAACCAGATCTGAGGTCTATCTTAGAAAAGCATCTAGCACATTGATGTTGGTCGAAGAAGTCATCAATCCTTGACTCAAAAGGAACAACACTCTTTTGGTTTCCGTCTTACTAAAATATGGCTCACACTCTATTTTTCTTCAAAGACTATTTTCTTAGATAGTCTATGGAATACCTCACTTTGCTCTCAAAATGGTTTTTCTCTCTAACTTGGTGTGTTATACAAATGAGCAAGAATGCTCTATTTATAGAAGGATTAAATCATGCTTATGTCACTAATAACATAGGTAAATATAGCAAAGTCAAAAATGGTTGCAAATCCTACCGATTTGCCAACTACCAAATCTTTTCTTTTCAACTCCAATTACTATTCCTTTTTAACAATTGCTTGTACCAATTCAATAGCTAAAGTTGACTAAAACAATGGGATGGATTCAACAGTCCTGACCTCTTATTAGTTGTTGGAAACAATCAATACTGAGAAGTAATAGTAGGAATGTGAATATCATTGATTAAAGAATATATTGCCTCTATAACAACGGAGTAGGACCCTTCAAAAATGTCATTCGGTGTGTGTAGGATCTTTCAACAGTAGTGCATTTTTAGAAGAACAATGCGCCTATGACAACATTTTCTGAGAGTCCGAGCAACTTAGAGAAAAAAGTTAAAAAAACGAAAATTCTATAATCACCAGAGCTCCACAAATAGAAATCAGGTAGTCCAACAGATACAAAAATTAGGGAAAAAGTTAAAGGTATTAGGAGTATAGTATGCTGAGCAGACGTCCATAAATAGTAATTGGAAGTTGCAACACGATACAAATATGTACTCGTTTACAGACGGGGCAGGGCTACCTCCCACCAACAGTTTTTGAGCAGAGTTTTTAACAATTTAAGGGGCAACCTCTTAACAACCCCACCACTCTCATTTTCTCGATTGGTAAGGAGAATCCGCAACATCATTTCCGATTAAATCTGTTTCTCACAATTTTACATTCTAATTTCAACTCAGAATCTTTAACTAAGCATATTTTTCATATTTGGTAATTGAATAATATAGATAAATGTTTTTAATTTTTTCTTCATTACTGTATTTTGTATATAAAAAAAACGTTCATGCCAAATAACTTGTCAAATCGGCCAAAGTTGGCAGACCCAAAAACAACCAAATGAAAATCTAAAGCAAATCAATATCTATCTATTTATATATGTTATAAAATCATTTATGTTCCATGTTAAATGACGAAAATATACCTAAAATATAATCGACTTTTAAGTCCATACATATTAATCAAAGTAACCATTCTACTTGTGTTGGCTTCCATTGTTTTCCCCAAAAAATATAGTTATCGCAAATCAAAGTAAATCTTTTCTGATGTGGAAGTTCAGACTGTGCTGCAACCACAGAGCTTACTCAGATAAAACCTTGGCTCTGATACCAGTTTTTTGGGAAAACGCGGACAAGCACAAAAATATATATGGTAAATGTAATGGAAATAAAATGGGAAAATAACGACACCAAGAATTTTACGTGGAAACCCTTCTGAATAAGGAAAAAAACCACACGGCCAAGAGGAGCAATTGATATTACTATAGTAAGGAATTTTTACACTGTGTAGTCACGAATATAATACTCAAAGTGACTACTACACACTCAAAAGGAACAACACTCTTTTGGTTTCCGTCTACTAAATATCGCTCACACTCTATTTTTCTTCACAGACTATTTTCTTATATAGTCTATGGAATAACTCACTTTGCTCTCAAATGGTTTTTCTCTCTAACTTGGTGTGTTATACAAATGAGCAAGAATGCTCTATTTATAAGGATTAAATCATGCTTATGTCACTAATAACATAGGTAAATATAGCAAAGTCAAAAATGGTTGCAAATCTTACCAATTTGCCAACTACCAAATCTTTTCTTTTCAACTCCAATTACTATTCCTTTTTAACAATTGCTTGTCCCAATTCAATAGCTAAAGTTGAATAAAACAATGGGATGGATTCAACAGTCCTGACCTCTTATTAGTTGTTGGAAACAATCAATATTGAGAAGTAATAGTAGGAATGTGAATATTATTGATTAAAGAATATATTGCCTCTATAACAACGGAGTAGGACCCTTCAAAAATGTCATTCGGTGTGTGTAGGATCTTTCAACAGTAGTGCATTTTTAGAAGAACAATGCGCCTATGACAACATTTTCTGAGAGTCCGAGCAACTTAGAGAAAAAAGTTTAAACAACGAAAATTCTATAATAACCAGAGCTCCACAAATAGAAATCAGGTAGTCCAACAGATACAAAAATTAGGGAAAAAGTTAAAGGTGTTAGGATTGTATAGTATGCTGAGCAGACGTCCATAAATAGTAATTGGGAAGTTGCAACAGATACAAATATGTACTCGTTTACCAGACGGGCGCAGGTACCTCCCACCAACAGTTTTGAGCAGAGTTTTAACAATTTAATGGGCAACCTCTTAACAACCCCGCCACTCTCATTTGCTCGATTGGTAAGGAGAATCCGCAACATCATTTCCGATTAAATCTGTTTCTCACAATTTTACTTTCTAATTTCAATTCAGAATCTTTAACTAAGCATATTTTTCATATTTGGTAATTGAATAATATAGATAAATGTTTTTAATTTTTTCTTCATTATTGATTTTGTATATAAAAAAAAGTTCATGCCAAATAACTTGTCAAATCGGCCAAAGTTGGCAGACCCAAAAACAACCAAATGAAATCTAAGCAAATCAAATTCTATCTATTTTATATATGTTATAAAATCATTTATGTTCCATGTTAAATGACGAAAATATACCTAAAATATAATCGACTTTTAAGTCCTTACATATTAATTAATGAAACAAGTTAGAGGTGGAGTATATCCTGCATCTCTGCTAAAAACTGTTGGCTTGAGGTCCCTGCACCCGCCTTGTAAACGAGTAAATATTCATATCTGCAGCGACTTTCCAATTGTTTTTATGGACGTGTGGTCAATATACAATTCAATCTTCAAACCTTTAACTTTTGCCCTAATTTTGGTGTCTTTTGGACTTCCTAATTGCTATTTATGGACCTCTAGTAATTAAATAATTTTTCAGTGGTTTAATTTCTTTTCTATAAGTTGCTTGGACTCTTCAAAACTGCTTTCATAGCCTCATTGGATCCTCTAAAAGTGCGCTGCTTTAAAATGATCCTACACACAACCAATGTCATTTTTGAAGGGTCCTACTCCGATTTTATAGAGGCAACATATTCTTTAAGCAATGATGTTCACATACCGATTATTACTTCTTAATGCTGATTATTTGCACCAACTAATGAGAGGTCAGGAATACACTACCTTTTGGCTACTGCTACTTAGTTCTACTTTTTTTTAAATAGATGAAGTAACAAGAATGCATTAATGGCGTTTGGTGGATGCAGAAATCAAATTTACTAGGATATTGAAATAGAGAGATTTAGACTAGAGAGATAGGGAGCTAACAAAATTTAAGAGGGACTCCTAGATTTTACGAAATAAGTTTAAA
Source organism: Solanum peruvianum (assembly GCA_027705065.1). Taxonomy (NCBI): domain Eukaryota; kingdom Viridiplantae; phylum Streptophyta; class Magnoliopsida; order Solanales; family Solanaceae; genus Solanum; species Solanum peruvianum. Next base: position 29,445,686 of record JAKWJD010001755.1, read on the forward strand.
AGACACCTAGCTTATACAAAGTGCATGAGAATTGAAACACCATCGATTTCTTTTTTACCATATACACCAAAATATATTGGCTGGTATAATCTGCCAGATGTTGATGATGTTTTTGTTAATCAACTTTCCAAAATATACGTCTATCATAGGAATGCTATTGTATGTCGTAAGTCTTTTATTTTTTAGGTATACTATAAAAACATGTATGTTCCATGTTAAATGTTGAATGACGAAAATATACCTAAAATATAATCGACTTTTAAGTCCTTACATATTTATTAATGAAACATGTTATAGATAGATGTAGTTATAATTTTTTTTTTTGTTTACACCACACATATGTTGTGTGTTAAATAGTTGAGATCTTTTTAGGGGATTACAAGATAAGAGAGATGTTCGTCCTTTTGTTCTTCTGTGCTGAAAGTTGAAAATTGCAGCGAAGAAAAATCAATAAACCCCTTCGCATTATGGACATGAGTCTTCATGTTTAATTGTCTTGATTTTGATATGCTCGACTTTAGGATTCATGTTAAAAGGATTAGGACTTTATATATACTACAAAATAGTGGAATTTCCAAAAATATTTGTACGCAATGCCTAATTACCAAATATAATGATTGTTTGGCCAATTATCAAAAGTAGAATCAGTTTAGAAGTTTGTTACATCAATAATATATCTTTCTAAAATTCATGTTGTATGACTGATATACCTTTCTAAAAATCCTGTTGTTTGAGTTTCATGAATTTTTTTTTGTATTTGTTCTCTCAATCTTGTTGGATTTATTGTATCTATTCGCTCAAATTAATTGTATCTGCAATACCTTATTATTATTATTTATTTTATAACATTGGAAAAGTTGTATCCTACAACATCGCCATATTGTCCGCCTTAAAAAATCTACAACCCTAACCAAAATAACAAGCTCCCTATGAATAAGTTGATCTACAATTTCTATACACAACTATTTACACCATAAATGTAGGATACTAAATAATTCAATTTAACTTTGCGAATGAAATTAGATTTACCTTCAAAGCAACTCCAATTATTTCCTTCCACGATGGCTACCATATGCATGCTGGTATTAGGTTCCTCCGATTCTTTTAAATCTTGCTTACCCCTCTTTTGATCCAGCAACTAGAAAGATCAGAAGTGTGTTCTAGCATAGTCTTGCTGAAGACTGTGATGTAGAGGAAAAGCTCCCAGATCTTTGTAGTGAATTTGTAGTGTAGGAATAGGTGTTTATTAGTTTCCCCTGTCAAATTGCATAGGAAACATAGAAGGACTGGTCACATTCCTTTCTTCTTTAGGACTTCATGAGTTAAGTAGGCTCTTTTTGATGACTAATGACTAACCAAGTGAAGCATTTCAATTTGGTGAGGATCAGTCCTCTCCAAATACTCTTCCAGGGATACATTATTTTAGGGCAAGCACAACTTCTATTCTTATCAACAATATATTAATCTTTTTGAATACATTATTTTAGGGCAAGTCCGCTGTCTCATATACGACATTGTTTGGGGTTTTATACGAAGCACTGAATTTTCCTGGATACACTTTCTCAATTTAGTTGGATACACTGATATAAGAAAAAATGAATTCCCAAGCCTATTTCCTCTAAAAAAACAAATGCTTCGATGCAACACTGATTGACACTTGGTAATGTGTATACGATAGATGCAAAACAAAACACATAGCAGAAATACTGAAAAAGGTAATTGACAAATTAGTCTCAGGACATCAAAGTGGTTCATTCAAGTCAGAAAGATCATTGATGCAACACTGATCGCAAATGAAGTGCTTAAATAGAAACACATGACAGACTCTTGGAATTCTACACAAACATGACGCATGAAAGGGATTTTTATAAAGTTAATTGATAATATTTGTTGAGTGTGCAAAATACAATGGGTTTTGTAGAAAGATCAGTTATATGAATTAAATTTTGCATTACCACAATCAAATACTTGGTGACACTGTGAATGGGAGACGTAGGATTCTTCTCACATCAGGAATTTATTGGATGATTTCTCTTAGAATGTCACAATGTTGATTGCTCCACTACACTTAACAGATATAATGTCCTATGGGATCTACAAGTTAGAAGGAACTTAAGGTATTGTTGATTGTGTTACAAATAGTGCAGTCCTTCACTTTATCTAGCCACACAATGGTGGAATAAGTTGGGACAACACAAAAAGGGTTATTCATAATGAAGGCAGGCTACATTCTTCACCCACTCAGATTGGGAATGTTGAGTACTGGCTTTGGAGGATTATACGGAAAATTTTATAGTTTTATTTTTATTAAGTTCACAAGGAATTATTATAAAATTACCCCAAAACTCCAATTTTTTCTTGGGCGCCAATCTATGAAGCCTGCCACAGGATAGTGTTAGCAGCAGGAACATTTTGTAAACAAATGATATAGCCTACATGTACCATCAATGTCTAGAAACTAAACACCTCTTCCTACACTGCCCCATAGTTGCAGACATTTGGAATATTTTCCTCTAATTTTGGAATTTCTTTGGTTATTGCACTACAAAAGAATGCCTATGAGAATAAGATATTTTGGAATGTTCATAAACACATACATCAGAAAAATATGAAGGATGATATCAAGCAGTTTGTTTCGGTGTATATGTTTAAAAAGAAACCGATGGTGTATTAAATCACATCCACTTTGTAAAATATAGGTGTATTTTAAACTTATTCCGTTGGCATAACTTTACACCGGTAGGATCCCAAGTACCTCTTAGATTCTGTGAGCTCCCTATCCTTTTAGTCTAAATCTCTCTGTTATAATTTCCTGGATTTATGTACTTCTCATTTGTGAATCTACCCGACACCATTAAAGAATTCTTCTCACTTCATCGGTAAAAGTAAGGGGTACTAAGTAGCAGCAATCACCAGGTATCCTAGTCGTGATCACTCACTATTAATAGTAGGAATAGAATATCAATGATTGAAAAATATGTTGCGTCTATAACCATAAGCAAAATCTAGCTTCTCGACTCTTCAAAAATGTGATCAGACATGTGTAGGATCCTTCTATACACACCAGATATTCACAGATAATAATTAGAAAATTAGTGCCGGACATAATAATTAGGGAAAAATAAAGGGTTAAAGATTGTACTAATGAGTGACCTGAAGTCCATAAACCACAGTTAGAAAATCAGAAAAACTATGTCAAAAGTTTAAGGATTGAAGATTGAATTTACCCTAAAAAAACATCCATAACAGCAATCGGGAAGTCACAACAGACAGTAAATGTACTCATTCATCAACTGTCGGTGGGACCTTTGGCCTACAGTTATCAGCATAGATGAAGGGTTTACTATACTAACGCTCTTGGCTACAGGAAGTGTTGGGTTATGAGCCTTTTTCCCTTCCTATGTGGATAAATAAAAGCCCAATTTGGACCAACCCATTTTTGCCCATAGGCCCATTCTTATGAGGCAAATATAAGCCTATTTAGGTCTTATTTTCACATACACAAGAGGTTTTTTTTCAGCAGCCAAAAAGAGAGAAAAATAGCAGTTTTACGCAGTCAAAATTCAGCCATAACAGCCAACTTCAAATTGCGATTCCCGCTTTGTTTCTTGTCTAATTGAGCTGATTTTTGGACAACATATTATCTTCATCTCAATCTTTGATTAGGAACTGACAGAGTTGGATTTGGTGGCCTGCAGCTTCAGTTTTGCTGTCGTGAATAGTAGCTGCAAAATTGGTGCTCCTTTAATTCTCTAGATTTGGTGCAATCTTATTTTGTTGTTGCTCGTTGTTTGGCACTTGTTTTGTGGCCAATTTTGGAGAACAATATTGTCACTCTTGGTGATTATAGTGGAGCTTTTGGTCCCGTGGTTTTTTACTCTTCACATCGAAGGGTTTTCCACGTAAATCTTGGTGTCTTGTGTGATTGGTTTATTATTGTCTTGTTATATTTGTTTGGTTGAATTACTTGCTGCCTTACTATCATATTGCTTGTGGTTGTTTGTCTTCTCTTGGTTCAAATCGAGAAGGGAAAGTATAGACTTGGGTATTCTTCCGTTGTTATCCTGTCAGGCATTCTTTGTTAGTGCCTTGTCTTTCCCAACAAAGTGGTATCAGAGCATTGGTTATTGTTGATTGTCGTTTTAAATGATGGAGGAAAATATGAGAAAAATGGTGTATTTAACTGCTAGTAACTATCATATTTGGAAAGGCAAGATGAAAGATCTTTTATTTGTCAAGAAGATGCATTTACCTGTGTTTGCTTCTAATAAGCCTCAGTCTTTGAATGATGAAGAATGGGCATTTGAGCATCTGCAGGTTTGTGGCTATATTAGACAATGAGTTGAATATAATGTTGGAAATCATATTTTGAATGAGACACATGCCAAAAGTTTGTAAGGACAAGCTCGAGACACTTTATGCTTCGAAGACTGGCAACAACAAGTTGTTCCTATTGAAACAATTAATGAATATCAGGTATAAAGAAGGCACTCCTATTTCTGATCATATTAATGATTTTCAGGGTGTTCTTGACCAGCTGTCTGGAATGGGTGTAAAGTTTGATGATGAGATACAGGGACTTGGCTTCTTAATACTTTGCCAGACTCTTGGGAAACTCTTCGAGTCTCTTTGACTAATTCTGCTCCCAGTTGTGTTTGTAACCATGGAATATACTAAGAGTGGTGTCTTGAATGAAGAAATGAGAGAAGATCTCAAGCCTCATCTTCTTCAGCTTCACACTCCGATGTTTTGGTTACTGAAGATAGGGGGAGAAACAAGTCCAGAGGTCAGAATGATAGAGGTAAAAGTAGAAGCAAGTCAAAGTCTAAATACAAGAATATTAAATGTGACTATTGCCACAAGAATGGGCATATCATGAAATATTGTTACAAGCACAAGAGAGATATGAGACAACAAAAGAGAGAAGGCGATAATGAAAATCGTGTTGCTGTTGTTGCTAATGATGATCTTCTTGTTTCTTGTGATGAAAATGCCATTAATCTTGTTCGTGATGAGTCTAGCTGGTTTGTGGATTCTGGTGCTACTTCTCATGTCACGCCAAAGAAGGAATTATTTTCTTCTTATGCTCCAGGTAATTTTGGAACGTTGAAAATGGGCAATAATCATGAAGTTGAAGTTATTGGCATTGGGACAGTTTGATTGGAAAGTAACAATGGTTCCAAACTAGTTCTCAATAATGTCAAGCATGCTCCAGATGTTCGCTTGAATTTGATTTCTGTGGGATATCTTGATGATGAGGGTTATGTTAATACACTTGGTGTTGGCCAGTGGAAGCTTACTAGAGGTTTGATGGTTGTGGCCCGTGGTGACAAGTTGTCTAACTTGTATGTATTACAGGGCTCCATATCCAGAGACTCAGTAAATTTGGTGGAGAATGATACTTCATCAGAGTTATGGCATAGAAGACTGAGTCATATGAGCGAGAAGGGGATTGATAGTTTGGCTAAGAAAAATTTGCTTTCTGGAGTGAAACAAGCAAAGTTGAAGAAATGTATTCATTGCTTAGCCGGTAAACAGAAAAGAGTTTCTTTTCAGAGTCATCCGCCTTCAAGAAAGCTTGATTTGTTGGAGTTGGTACATACTGATTTGTGTGGTCCTTTTAAGGTAAGATCTCATGGTGGTGCACTTTACTTTGTGACTTTTAGTGATGATCATTCTCGCAAACTCTGGGTATTTCCTTTGAAGTCCAAGGATCAAGTACTTGATGTGTTCAAGAGTTTTCAGGCCTTGGTTGAAAGACAAACAGGGAAGACATTGAAATGCATCCGCTCAGACTTTTGATAGATATTGTAGAGAGTAGGGTATTAGGCATCAGAAAACTCCTCCAAAGACTCCTCAGTTAAATGGTTTAGCAAAGAGGATGAACAGAACTTTAGTTAAGAGGGTTAGATGTATGCTTTCATATGCTAAGCTGTCAGATTCCTTTTGGGCAGAAGCATTTAATACTGCTGCTTATGTTATCAATTTATCTCCTGCTGTTGCTTTAGATGGTGATGTCCCTGACAGAGTTTGGACTGGTAAGAATGTTTCTTATGATCATCGTAGAGTCTTTGGGTGTAAAGCCTTTCTACATGTTCCTAAGGTTGAAAGGTCAAAGTTGGATGTTAAAACTAGGCAGTGTATCTTCATTGGTTATGGTCAAGATGAATTTGGCTATCGTTTCTATGATCCTGTTGAGAAGAAACTTGTTAGAAGCCGTGATGTTATGTTCTTTGAAGACCAAACAATTGAAGATTTTGACAAAGCTGACAAGGATGTTTTTCAGAGTAGTGAGAGCTTAGTTGATGTTGATCCAATTACTTTGACTATTGCACCGGAAGAAAATCTTCATAATAATGAAAATCAAGTTGATAATGAAGATGCTGATCATGTTCAGAATGACCGGCATGATGTTGTTGATGCTCCAGTGCAAGATGATATGGTTGTCCAACAACCAATTATAGATGCTCCAGAGAGTTCTCTCAGACGATCTAGTAGAGAGAGAATTCCTTCATCTCGTTATTCTCCCAATGATTATGTACTCTTCACTGACGGGGGAGAACCTGAGAGTCTTGTTGAGGCCATGGAAAGTGAAGAAAAAGAAAGGTGGTTTGATGCTATGGAAGATGAGATTAAATCCTTGCATGATAACCATACCTTTGATTTGGTTAAGTTACCTAAAGACAGAAAAGCTTTGAAAAACAGGTGGGTTTTTCGGGTGAAACATGAAGATGGTAATCCAGTTCCACGGTACAAAGCTAGATTAGTTGTCAAGGGATTTAATCAGAAAAGGGGAGTTGATTTTGATGAGATATTCTCTCAAGTTGTGAAGATGTCATCCATTCGTATTGTTCTAGGCTTGGCTGCAAGTCTAGATTTATAGGTTGAGCAAATGGATGTTAAAACTGCTTTCCACTATGGTGACTTAGATGAAGAAATTTATATGGAGCAACCATAAGGTTTTGAAGTCAAGGATAAAGAGAATTATGTTTGCAAATTGAAGAAGAGCTTGTATGGTTTGAAACAAGTTCCCAGGCAGTGGTACAGGAAGTTTGGTTCTTTTATGAGTCAGCAGGGCTTCAAGAAGACTTCATCAGACCATTGTGTTTTTGTGCAAAAGTTCTTTGATGGTGACTTTATTATTGTGTTGCTTTATGTTGATGACATGATTGTTGTTGGTCATAATACTTGCAGGATTCAGAAGTTGAAGCAAGAGTTGAGTAAGTCTTTTGCTATGAAAGACTTAGGACCAGCAAGGCAGACTCTTGGCATGCAGATTGTCCGTGATAGAAAGGCCAAGAAATTGGTATTATCACAAGAGAAGTACATTCAGAAAGTACTTCGCAGATTCAGCATGGACAAAGCTAAGGTTGACAGTACACCTTTATCTATGCACTTCAAATTGAGCACGAAACAGTGTCCTTCTAGTGATGATGAGAAGGAAGATATGAAGAAAGTTCCTTATGCTTCAGCTGTTGGTAGTTTGATGTATGCGATGGTTTGTACAAGACCGGATATTGCTCATGCTGTTGGAGTTGTTAGCCGTTTTCTTTCTAATCCGGGAAGAGAACATTGGAATGCTGTGAAGTGGGTTATGAGATATCTCTGTGGCACTTCTCGTCTGAGTTTGTGTTTTGGTATAGGGAAGCCTATTTTTTGTGGTTATACTGATTCAGACATGGCTGGTGATGTTTATACTCGCAATTCTAGTTCAGGGTACTTGGTTACTTTTGCAGGGGGAGCTGTGTCTTGGCAATCTAGGTTGCAAAAATGTGTTGCTCTATCTACTACAGAATCTGAGCTTATTGATGTCGTTGAAGCTTGTAAAGAATTGCTTTGGATGAAGAGATTCTTGGGGGAACTTGGTTGTGCTCAAGAGAGATATGTACTTTATTGTGACAGTCAAAGCGCTATACATCTTGGCAAGAATTCTACGTTCCATGGTCGGTCTAAACACATTGATGTGAGATACCATTGGATTCGAGAAGTGTTGCATTCTAAGTTGCTTGAGCTTGAAAAGATTAATACAAATGACAATGGTTCCGATATGATGACTAAAGCTTTGCCAAGAGGGAAGTTTGAAGATTGTTGCATGGTCGCCGGGATGGCGGTCTCCTCCACATAGTCGTGAGGGGGAGAATTGTTGGGTTATGAGCCTTTTTCCCTTCCTATGTGGATAAATAAAAGCCCAATTTGGACCAACCCATTTTTGCCCATAGGCCCATTCTTATGAGGCAAATATAAGCCTATTTAGGTCTTATTTTTACATACACAAGAGGTTTTTTTTCAGCAGCCAAAAAGAGAAAAAGAGCAGTTTTTCGCAGTCAAAATTCAGCCATAACAGCCAACTTCAAATTGCGATTCCCACTTCGTTTCTTGTCCGATTGAGCTGATTTTTGGACAGCATATTATCTTCATCTCAATATTTGATTAGAAACTCACAGAGTTGGATTTGGTGGCCTGCAGCTTCAGTTTTGCTGTCGTGAATAGTAGCTGCGAAATTGGTGGTTTTGCTCCTTTAATTCTCTAGATTTTGTGCAATCTTATTTTGTTGTTGCTCGTTGTTTGGCACTTGTTTTGTGGCCAATTTTGGAGAACAATATTGTAACTCTTGGTGATTATAGTGGAGCTTTTGGTCCCGTGGTTTTTTACTCTTCACATCGAAGGGTTTTCCACGTAACTCTTGGTGTCTTGTGTGATTGGTTTATTATTGTCTTGTTATATTTGTTTGGTTGAATTACTTGCTGCCTTAATATCATATTGCTTGTGGTTGTTTGTCTTCTCTCTGTTCAAATCGAGAAGGAAAAGTATAGAGTTGGGTATTCTTCGGCTGTTATCCTGTCAGGCATTTTTTGTTAGTGCCTTGTCATTCCCAACAGGAAGATCATAGAAAACAAGATGATCAGGGTAAGTAACTGTACAAGTTTCAGGAGGCAACCACTTAGCTGCTCCACCACTTTCATTTGCTGGCTTCCTAAGGCAAATTTGAAGCATCTTTTCCGATCAAATATGTTTCTCCACCCTAGTTCTGCCGACTCTAATAAACAGATTATTGTTGAAAAAATTAAATGAAAAGTTTCAAATAAGTCTTTGATTTTTTTTGGTGACACATTGACCATGAGCTGGTAATTTAAGTAAATCTGCGACCAAATTAACAATTTTAAAACATTGTAATCTTTTATAAAATACAAAAAAGCACTTCACTTTTCAACTTTTATAATTCAATCCAAACAATTTTTTAAAACAATGTTTTTTCTGCTTCTTCTCCCAACGTTCTCTCTTTTGTTGTTGTTCTTCTTCTTCCTTAAAAATACGGAAATCCGACTATCTACATTATTTTCCTCCTCATCTCTGCTCGTGACTCTCTCCTCTTTCTGAACTTAAATCGTGTTCGACTTAAAATTTTTAAGTTATTTTATTCAAAGGTTTTACAATTTTCGAACAATACTAATTATTTTTTCTTGGATTAATGAACAACAAATCTTTCTATAGATGTGAAAAGTTAAATAATGATATAACGGTGCCTATTATTTATTATTTTTTAAAGAAAATCAACCAAACCCAAAAATCTTAATTTGAGGAAATGTATATGCAATGTTAACATTTAGTGAAAAGTCATTTTTGTTGCTTTTGTTCTTCTTTTTGTAGTCATTTTGTTGATATGATTTAAGAAATATATTGTTGTTCAATTGTCCAATATATATTTCATTTGTTGAAAGATGTATTGTATGTTGCCACATTTGAGTGATTTGTTGGTGCATATTCAAACAGAGCTGTCATATGTTGTAACGTATCACTTATGTGTTAGGACAACAAAATGGTGATCTTTTGCAACATAAGATTCATCTGTGACAACTTAAGATTTATATGTGGCAGCAAAAATTTTATGTGTGGCAACCGTAGGTACATCTATGGCAACATAATATTACTATTATTTTATAATGAACTAGGTAAACTAACCGCGCTTCGCGCAGTGGTAAAATCCATCTATTAACAGGCATCTCTTTTGAGTTTAATGAAATAATATATGACTATTTGAATTGACATCTCAGCAAGTCCTTCAAAATCATTGATAGTACTAATTTGCATTGTCAAAAGATAATTTTACTTTTTTTTTGGTTTGGCGTGGAACATTCATAACATGTAAAGCTTTGCGAATTTTAATCTACTATAAAAGACATGTTTATTTATGTTTGGTTTGACTAATTTGGATCCATGAAAATAGACATTTTAAATTCAATACAACAAGCATTATGTTTGTGATCTTTAGTTGATAGAATATGAGAATGTTATGACACTGCCATCATTATTTTTTTGCGGGATAATATATAGACATCTACTTAAACTTGACTTCAAATGTTAAATTAAAATATACTCTAATTTCGAGTCTCTCTATATAAATGCAGTAATCCATCTCCTCCATGTTAATCAAACATTCCCACTTGTAAAATGATACTCTTGTAATGTATATAATTTTTTATTAAGTACCAAATGAATCTTTAAAAATGTGGTAAACCACAGGCTATCTTAATTTTTTTAAATATAACCGAAAATACCATTTGCTAGAAATATTTCAATTAATACTTTAACAATGCAAGTATTTTCTATTTTCACTTACTAAAATACTTTATTTTCCTCAAATGTTTTTGCTATCTTCCTCTATATTCGATATGAGTGAATTTTCAAATAATTTCTTTAATTTACTACACAAATGCTTGAGCGTGGTTGCATACGTGAAAATGATGACGACAACTCTATCGAATGAAACATCTTTAATTTAAAAAAGTTTGTCAATATGTCACTTTCTAAGTCTATTTGGTTTAACAGTTTTGAGAAGAGATATATATATTGAATAACTGTAATTTTATTTGAACTTGTAACATAAATTGGAAAAAAGATGAAAATAAAACAAAAATATTATTAGTTAGTTGTGTAAAATAATTCCTCACAAATAAATGAGATTAGAACAATGTAACTTCATTTATAACGAAGACTACAAAGAGTAAAAAAATAGAGAAATTCCAACTACCCTTCATTGTTTCAACAATGGACAAAGAGGAAATAACATATCATTTTTTACATGTCTTAAAATTGTAAAAGATAATGCAAAGTAAATAGATACTACCTCACTTGAGATAGTAAAATTTCCAAGTTCATGCAATGCGGCTTTTCATTCAAAATTTAAAGGTTCGAGTGCACTACTTCAAATTCCTTGAATATGTTATTTTAAATGCCAACCACTATTTCTTTGTCCTTTATTTATTTTTTCTTGTGATCTTGCTTGATTATCTCAAATTACATCTGACCACAACGATCCCATGTTGTTCCAAGTCCCAAACTACAGACTGCAAAATCACTTGTTAACCAAAACAATCTGCCTTCACAATTCAATGAGGCTTCAACAGTAAAAATTAAGACAGAGCAAAAGTTATACAAGGGTAAGAAAACTTAGAAACTCCAAATATCCTTCTTTCACTACGTAAGCATGTATATAGAATTTGTAATGATCCTTATTAATTTTACCCATGATGGATATGTTTTTGACTTGGTATACCATTTACAGTAAAGGTATCTTGTATGGCCAAAGAAAACGCAAAATGTATGTGATATACCTCGTCTCGTCTGACAATTATATAACATACATTGTGGAATACTTATTCTAAAAGTTGAGATTCCCTCTCGCTGAAGCTGATTAGTATCAACATACTATATTAGATTCGCAAGCAAAATTACGAAAAAGAACATTGCCAAGGAGAAAATAAAAATGATCATAGCAAAAAAAATCTAAAAGCTGGACAATAATTTGTAGCAATGCAAAAAAATTAAAAATGGAAATTGCGTAAATTTAATCAGACCTATAACAGATCATGTAATGAACTCTAGTTTACTCTTCGTTTTCAAAACTACATTGTACTATTGTGGAGTAGTTGTGAGTTTCTAGGCACATTTTAAATTGAAAGTAGAGGATAAAAAAAATATAAACTACTTTGTAGATGAGTCATAAATGTGACAATTAATAAAAGCATGCATATATTTTCATTGCAAAAACAATTATTTGGAGACAAATTCACTGCAACCCCAAATTCTGCTCAAGAAAAAGTGATTTCTACTTACTAAAAATAAAAACCACTCAATTGATGAATTGTGAAGATCCCTGCTACCCTGAATAACAGTTGTAAAGAAAAATATATAAGGTTGTAGGTATTTTATTGAGTAAAAGAATAAAACTTAGATTTTGATTGCACATTCATTTTTAATTTTTGAATACATACGAGACACTGACCTATGAGTAAAGGAAAAAGTTTGTGTAAATTTATATAGAGAATGAACATGGTTGAAATTTACCTAAAGAATTAGCCTAAAATTACCAATGCTTCCAGCGAGAATCTAATAATACTTAAAATTTATCGGTCACTAAAACTAAAATACTCTAGTATCTGACATAAAATATTTTAATAATATAAACGAAAATGATTTTTTTACATATTATCATTTAACCTTAATTACATAAGCATAAATTAATGACAGTAAAATCACACCAAGATCTCTAACATAAGCAATGGTGTCACTGAGCCACTCAACCTGAGCAATGTACACAAATATAGAATTGTGAAGAAGAAGAAGAAAAAAAGAGGTTCAAAATTTTCGTTATTTTAAAATGAGAGGAAGCACCTTCAATTTATTGAAAACAAATGGTAGTATGACTATTTGGAAAAGTTGCAACCCTTTAGAAAGGTCACAACCTTCCATAAAAGTCACAATTTTCATAAAAGTTACAACTCTTCTTTAAAGTCGCAACTTTTCATAAAAGTTACAACGTTTCATAAAAGTTACAACTCTTCATTAAAGTCGAAACTATACATAAAAGTCACAACTTTTCATAAAAGTTACATCGTTTCATGAAAGAAGATGACTTTTTTGGGTAAGTATTCATAAAAAGATTTAACTCTTCACAAAAGTCACAATTTTTATAAAAGTTATATATTTTCAAGAAAGGAGAAGGCTATTTTTGTAAAAAAATAGATTTAAAAGGAAATTCTAGTTTGTGGAGGCGCCACGTAAATATATATATAATTGTAAACTCGCAATATTTTTTATTTACCTTGTAGACGAAATGATACAAGAAGTTATATCCTTGAGAAAAACTCAATCTTTTCTTGGTGTTGCTTCCTCTTCTAGTATCAAATGCTCTTTTTGTCTATGTGAAGAATGAGAAGAGCAACATGATTATTTTACTAGTCGTGTTTAAAAACTCACTGATATTTTTAAGCAAATGCCTTATAATATTGATGTCCAAAGATCCAAAAAGATTTCACAGCCTTTGAAGTGTAGGAGGTTGAAAAATCTATTTCTCAAACACTATCTATAATTGGTGAGAGGAAAGAGAATGAGAGAAAATAACGGAGGAGAAGGAGAAGGATAAAAAGAAGGAGAAGCAGAAAGAGAAGGAGGAGAAAGAGAAGGAGAAGCATGAAGAAAAAGCGAAAGCGAAAAAAGAAAAGGAGAAGTCGAAGTCATCTGTTGTGATGTGAAACAATAGTATCCATTTGAAGGTTTTAACATTGCCCGGTGAGGGTCCAAATGAACTAATGTCATCCTTTTCGCAATGGATAAACGAGGGTTTTTACCAGCATCATGCAAAACAAGTAAGGTCTTTCAACTATTATTACTATTTCCTCTTATTGTCCGCTAAATAATTATTTATAATGAATACACGACGATCACTACTTTGTCAATTGCTCGAAACTTTGATTTGACCAACTTGATTTTGTATTTGCATTTCCAAAGAATAAGGAATAATTCTATGTAATATTTAAACCAAGTAAGTGTTGCACTGATGAGGTAGATCCATGGCCACTTTTATGTTTTGGTAAATACATGAATATATACAAATATATTAATATAGAAATACATTTGTTTGATGCATTTGTTTAGTATATGGATGTCATTTTTTACTATTTGCGTAAGAAGTCAAAGTATAGTGATTCTAAATATCAATATACCACTACTAGTGGTTTTTTTTTTAAAAAACATACATTAACAATTTTAGTGTTGTTTCTGAATATGGGAATAAAATCCTTGGGACTATCAAAGGGTTTAATATACATTTTGGACTGCCTTGTCTTTCGACTGATGATATTTATGTCTGTGCAAATAGTAATGGGGACTTTCATTTGTTCTTCACAAACATTGCATTAAAAGAATGGTGCATAAAAGTTTATAAAAAATGTCGACATCTAGATCTAACAGAAAATTGTCCTTCAAGATTTAAAAGTTGTCTACAATGTTGCCAAAGTACCTTGAGTTAAGCGGATTTTTTGAGCAAAAAGAGCGAAGCAACTGGTTAGTTTTTGAATGTTACCAAGAAAAGAACAAATCTCACCCATTCAAAGTGAGACATGTTACTGGTATTGACTAACAAGGAACCAATAGTCTGTAGGTATCACATTATTTTTTGTCTCACGACTATCGAAATGTGATGTTATTGTATTTTCTAATTGATTATATACCATGCAGAGATTGTGGACTTTTTGTTGTATCATACACCCAGTTTTTGAGTGATTGACTAGAAATACCATCTTGTGGACTTATTTATGAAACCCTTCGCATGAGATATGCTTCAATCCTATGGAATTACGAGATTTTAAAGGCTCAGAATGACTATGTTAGTAACAATGAATTTCCACAAAGGCCTACACCTAAAAAAGCATAGTTTGATGAAAATGTTGAGGTTACCGCCATTGATTAGAGTAGTGATTATGTATACCATTGTGAATTAACTTTTTTTGATAAGTTGTATAAAAAAATTGGTGAAGTGTTAATTTTTGGTGATAATATTAATGTAAAATGATTTGTATGATTATTTTTATTTTGTAGGAACAAATGTCAATTATGATAAAACGGAAGAAATGTGGTGTTTGTCGCAACATATGTAACAACTCTAAAAAAATGAATAAGATAAATACTTAAGGTGTCAAGTAACATGGAGATTTAGTTGAGCTTTGAAAGGTTGGAACAAATGAACTAAGGATCTCGTAAACGAAGATTTAATCGAAGGAGTCTTTACAAGATTTAAAAAGAAGAAATCTTAAATTTTTAGTGTCCCGGGGTAAAATAGTCTTTTCTTACCCTAAGGAATTAATTAATTAATTAGATAATATAATTAATGAACCAATTAGTCTTAGGTTGACCCGAAATGCTCCATTTCGCAAGGGCCACTCTACCCGAGTTCGATCCCCATTGGAAGCAACAAGTTGGTTATTTAATTAATGTTTATAATATGATTTTTTTAAAGGGAATAATGGTCCTTTCACTAAGCTAATTAAATCAGGTTTTTATTTAAATTAATAAGGAGTCCTAGTTAGACTAATTCTCAAACTAAAACTCCTATTATTAGGCTACTCTCTCACGATTTCTCTCTGTCACGTTTTATCATTCTCTCTCACGTTAGTTTCTGCCAAAAACAACAAAGAACAAAAGTAATATTAAGATTTCTTCACACTTGAAGAAGTCACACGAAATTTTAAGAAAAATAAAATAACTAAGAACGTTATGGCAAAGAGAAGTTGTCCGGCGAGTGGTGTGGACGTTGAAGAACCTTTGACTGATTTCTCAGAGGGTTTTGGGTAGAAAGTTCATCGTTTGAACATCAATTAAGGTATGGGTTTCTTTCCTCTTGTTCCCTTTCCAAAGATACCCCTTAAGATTCAAGATATTCATTCCGAAAACTAGGATTGTTCCCCCTCTTGCATGTCCATGTCACTAGCTCCCATTGAACTTTAGGTTTGGTATATTTGTTGGTACAAAGTATGGATGAAATGTGTTTTCGTGATGTTTATGTTTAAGTATGCATGTTTGAAATTATGTTAATAATGATTATGTTGTTCGAAATCATGTGAAAAAGGTTATGTGTGTGTGAAACGTGTTGCAGTGAAGTAGTCACTGTTTTGGGACGTGTAAAGGCATGCTAATTCATGTATTTTATGTGCTAAAGTTGGGCACAATATGATTTTCATATGGTGTGTGAAGTTAAAAATTTTGAGTGAAAACGCTTGACTAATGTAACCACCAAACAAGACCTAACAATGCACTAAATTCTTGGTGAAATGCCCTAAGAAATTAACCTGAAAAGGTTGATGAAAGGAAGCTCAAAATTATGAAGAAATTTCAATCTTAGTGTACTTTATACTTCATTCAAAAAGGAGGTTGAAATCTGTGAATTTAATAAATTTAAAAGGAGTAAGGCCACAAGGATTCCTATCTGTGACCTCACCCTTTTGCTACTGGATTTCGCGAGAAAGGAAAAGAAAGAAAGGGGATAGGAGGAATCAAAATTGGGTCTGCTGGGTATGTACGAAGAGAACAAGAATTAAAATAAATAAATGGGAGGCGTGGGAATCGAACCCCCGACCTCCAGGTAGCGAGTGAAGGAAGAGAAAGTAAAGAAAAGAAAATGTGAGGCGTGGGAATCAAACCCACGACCTGAAGGTTGGAAAGGAGAATGACTAAATTAAATAAGAAAACTAAGTGAGGTTGTAGGGGCTCCATCTCACAACCTCACTACCAAAACGCCTAGTCTAATGAACTTAAGTAAAAAATAAAATAAGGAGGTTTTGGGGGTTTGAACCCACATCCTCATAAGTCTAGCATACGTTCAAAAGTAAGTGAATCTAAGATGTATGTAAATAAATAATGAATCCTACAAGGGTTAAGTATGAGTGTAAGATACAGTAAATGGCCAAATGAATTGGCATATGGTGAGATCAACAATGAAAGAATGAAATGATGAAACCCTAGAAGGGTTGAGTAAGGGTGTGAAACACACTAAATGGCTAAGTGCATTGGCATATTATGAAACGAACATTCACGTAATAAGGGTGAGTAACTATGAAAAGCAAAGGTGCTTATATTAATGAATGTGGTGACAACATGAGATGAGGCGAAATGTAAACAACGAGAACAACTCAAATGATCCTAAGTAAATATGACAAAAAACGTACTCACCTATGAGAATATAAGATAATAAAGAGCAAGTCTATTTGAACACTCTAATGAAGGTATTGAGCTTAACACACTTAATACTAATGATGAGATGAGAAATCATCTAATGAGCTATGATGTCCTCATACTAAAAGTCAACTTACATGATGTATGAGATAAATGAAATGTAACTTTATACTGAGCACCGATAGGCTAGCTATGAGCGATGATGCATTCTTTTGGGAAGGACGGAGGTTCGTGTACTCTCATGAGATGAGAGTGTATGGCTTGCTGGGGTGGGTCTCCTTATATCTACTAGTCTTCGAACCTATACAGCCAATATAGGGATCTGGCGGGGTTAAATTCCCATGTACGCTAGCATGTTTTGGGTCACTTTGGCCGGTGATTCCACCTCTTTTCGGTGTGGGGGAGACACTGGATTTCATGATTCTCACATGATCTATGTCGGTTAAAGTTAAAGTTCCCAATGAATGAATAAGGCCAGGCTCAAATGATGCACATAATGAAATCAATGATACCAAAGGTGTTAGGATAGGATATTCAAAAGGTGAGTTAGATTAAAGTAATGACATTAGGTCATTCTTGGTCATTGCACAACGAACCTAATGAATGTCTTAAACTACATCCTAGGTGTAGCTAGTGTTTTGCACTGGCCTATATATGAAATGAAATGGAGTACGTATGAATCAAAGAAACAGACTCTGTGTTTGCTAATGAAGACTCGCTAGTTGAGGTCCCATCTGTCGAGCCCTCATTTCTTGGATGTCTAAATGATAAGTCCATGATTCTAAGGTCTCATTGCATTTGAATGAAAGATATTAAAGAAGTTATGTGCTACATGCAAAATGTGTTGTATGCTATATGATATGTTATATGTGTAAATGTTATTTGCTTTGTGCAAATGTGAAAAGTATGATAATGTATGTTATTCTCATGGCATAACTTTCCTATTCCAAATATGGAAAGCTCATTGACCTTCCTAATCAAATTTGGAAAATTCATCAACTTTTCTTATCCAAATTTGGAAACTTTCTTAATCTCAAATTGGCAAGTCCACTGACTTGAGTTCAAAAATTCATGTTGTTAGGAAGAACTATCCTTTCACATGCATGTCCGTGGTGTGTTCTTGCATATACCTATACTTAATACAAGTGTGTATTAACCCTATACAAACCATACTATTTTAGGTGCAGGCATAGGTAGATGATAGAGCTACAAGATCTTTGTTGCATTTATCCGAACGTCCGACATGCATCCGGTTTTTGTAGGTCCTCATGCTTTCGAGGATGCTACTATTCTATATTCTAGATTAGTTTTAGAGTTGAGCTAGTGGAGCATGTTCAACTAGCGTTTCTTTCCTGCTCTTATTCAAACTATGTATTGGTGTCATTTTTACAATTATACGCTTAATAAGAATTGAACTATTCCTTTCAGTTGCTTATCTCTTAAATTTATATGGTTGATGGTGAATGAATACATATTAATGAGAATTTTTTTATATGTATGTTAAGAAACAAAAAGTTTCAAATTTTTTCCAAAAAAATTAACCTATGTAAATAAAGTAGGGATAATGCTCAAGTACCCCCTCAACCTATGCCCGAAATCTCAGAGACACACTTATACTATACTAAGGTCCTATTACCTCTATGAACTTATTTTATTAATAACTTTTTACCCCTTTTTAGCTTACGTGGCACTATCTTGTGGGCCCAACGATGATTGACTTTTTTTTTGAACTAGTGCCATGTAGGCTAAAAAGGGGTAGAAAATTACATATAAAATAAGTTCAGGGGGGTAATAGGACCTTAGTATGGTATAAGTGTGTCTCTGGGATATCGGGCATAGGTTGAGGGGGTACTTAGGTATTTTCCCAATAAAGAATGACGTAAGTAGGCTTGTCTGCAAACTCTAAGAGGTCAACGACGCTATTCTCGTCTGGGGTCTAGATTCTTGTCGTGACAACATAAGTAGCTTCTGTTGTAAAAAACACCACATAATTATCTGCATGTCTACAAATAGAAAGGATGCATGTTGTAACATATATTACAAAAAGAAAAAATGTGGTAACATATGTCACATAAAGGATATATGTGGAAACATTATTTTATATAAAATATATTACAAAAAGGAAGTATGTGCCCCAACAGCACTTAAATATGTGGCAACATATGATACATTTTGAACTGTCAAAATTCAAATAGAAATCCTTTACTACAATCATCCCTTTATTTTCCCTCACCCACATCTTCTCTCTCCTCCTTTTCTATGTAAAAGTTGTTTCATATTCAAAATTTAATTTATTTTTACTAATTTCTGTTTTCATTTCTTTTGTTTCCTTTTATTTTCCTCCTCTCGTTCCCTTATTCCTTCACATATCAAGGTTGTTGTTGCGATATTTTTTACAACATTAGTGGTAATCTGATGCGATCCTCTTCTATAATAAGGCATTATTGTCCTCATCATTTCTAGTTTAATGTTGATATCTTCTTAGTTATATTTAATTTGGGCTTGAAATGCTTACTTGTACTTTTTACGCTTTGTTTTATCACTGTTTTGGTTGGGTAGTTATTCTTTTTGAAATTTTTCTGATTTCAAAAAGCTTCATTTGTAGTTCGTTGGATAGGGTTTAGGGAAGGTTTTTGGTTTATCTGTTGGTTCATATGTGACATTCAATCATATTTATTGTTTGTGTTTTTGTTTATTCTATTGTACATTGTGTTGTGTATTTCAAAAAGCTAAGCTTCATTTACAGATCATGTGTGACATTCAAATATTTTATTTTTGTGGTTGTAGATACTATTATAATGGCTCCTTTCAACTGAAAAAATTGTTACAACCTGACACAACAGAGATCTAGAAGAAGACTAGGACTAAAATTCATATGAAAAAGAATGAAAATACCACTCTTTTAGAAGAACTTGCATTTGAAGCAGTTTCTTCTTTCTCAAGTAGAAGCAGAATTTCCATAAAAAGAATATGAATAAAGAGAAAAAAGAAAATATGATGTTGTTGATGACGGAGAAAGACCAGAAGAAGTTGAGCAGGAAGATAAAGGAGAAAATAGGGAAGTAGTTGAGGAAGAGAAGGAAAGACAAATAGAAGTGGAGGAAGAACAAGGAAAAAATATAGAAGTAGTTGAGGAAGAAGAAGGAAAAACAGAGAATTAGTTGATGAAGAAGAAGGAAAGAATAGAGAAGTAGTTGTGCATCAAGAAGAAGAAGAAAAAAATGAAGTGGATGATGATGATGTGATCAAAATTGTTAATGCAGACATTTTCCCTGTACATCTGCAGCCTAATGCTACTGGTGATAGCATTATGAGGTTTGACATGGAAAGTCTTTTTAACACATTCAGGGCAATCCTTAGCAAAAATGATTTGGAAGATTTTTTTAGGGATAGTTATTTCGATCATTTTCTTGACCTAACCGAGAATTATGATGCACGTTTTTAAATGACCATGGTCTATGAAGTTCTGAGAAGAAGGTTTATTTTCCAAAATCCAGAAAAGAAGAATGAGATTTTAATTAATTATTTTGGAATGCTAGTCTTCTTTGACAAAAGAGAGTTTGTCATAGTTCCAGATTTAAAATGTCATCCTCTTTCTGAGCACGTCCCTGAATACATTGTCAATAAATAACCACAAAGAAAAAAAACAGTAAAATAAGAAGAAAGACAACAGTCATAGTCAACTGAAGAGAAGGACTTGATGTCCCTTGTTGGCCTTCAAAAATCATGACTTAATATATTTGTTGGAACACAAGGATACATCATGGAAGCAAAAGGATTCATTGTGCTTACTTTGGTTAACACATAATCTACTTTTGGTGAAAGATCTCAATAACATACAACTTAAATGGGTGAATTTTTGTCAAGATATTGAGGCTTTCATCAATTATCGTCGGGGTCATGAGAAATTTTATTTAAATGTGGAATACTTGTTGAAACCTTTAGGAGCAAAGACCATTAACTTATTTGGCTTTCCATAATCTTTGATGGTAAAACTAAATGTTGTTAATCTTTTTATAATATATTGAATAATTCAACTTTTATTTGTGACATGTTTCCTTTTTTACATGCTTGAGAATTTGAAGTCATTCCTTATTTGACCCATCAAGTAATTGCAAAATACCATATATCATCTCCAATGATGTTGATATGGTTGAAATAAAAAATAAAAAGTACCAAGGATGGACACATTCCAGATATTTATAACCCTCCTCCTGAGGCAGTAAGTTCTTATTATATTACACCAAAAATGTTTCTATAGAAATGTCTTATGTTTCTATAGATGATTGATCTTTTGAAACATTTGACATAGACATTGCTACAGATACCCATATGTGTCAACCTATCACACATCTGTAGAAACTTATGACACAGATGTGGCAAGAAGATATCACCCATTGTACAAAATATGGCACATCTGTGACAATATATCACCAATTTGTTGCAACATATGAAATATATGTAGCAACATATGACACAAATATTCTTACAGGTGACTCATTATAATTATTTTAGGTTGTGCATCCATGACTTGTTCCAAATAGAAACGAATTGTAAATGTCATATATAAATACTCTACGTTTGGTGGAACCTTATTTGATCTTGTTGTGGATAGAGTTATAATGGAATTGGCTAGATCAGAAACGATCAACAGAGACAGAGTTGTTAATGAATTAGTTGTTTTGATGGTATTGATGTTGGTGGTGGTGCTAGTGCTAAATCTTGACAAGACCAAAAGGCTACCTCTTGTAGAGGATGTTGTGTCTTTCTCTGTGAGAAGTGCAAGAAACAAGATGAAGATTCTATCATTTATCTTCAAACATAAAGTCAAGCTCTTACCGAATTTTAAAACAAGGGGAAGGGGGGTGAAGAGCATTTTATCAAAGAAGTTCGGCATCCATATACACAATAGGCTAAGAGGCGAAAAAAATCCTTTGTCAAGACAATAAAAAATTTGTAGAAGAAGATCTTTGGAGTATTGCGAATAGCCGAATGAGAGGAAGTGCTGGAATACACAAAGTTAAATGTTTATAAGTGTGTGTCTGTAGACGATAAAGCCATGGTGTTGGACCTGCCGAGATAGAAGGATTTTTCTGTACAATACCGCATGCATACTTTTAGTGGAGAAGATACCTTTAATTTATGATGCTCGTTTGTCTTAGCTTTTGAATGATTACTCTTATTTAGTCTATAATCTTATTTTCTATTTAAGTATATTTATGAAATACTTTCCATGATGCGGGAGAGACATGTGATATACCATAAGTACTATGATTCTAAATATAAAATCCTAGATTTCGGCTTCTTATAAACTTCAAAAAAAGATATGAGAAACTGAGCGAGGAGGAAACAATAGTTGGTGGAAGAAGAAGCATGAAACAATTAGTTAATGAATTTAAACGGGATGAAGCTATGATTGATTATTTATGGCGCATCAGACCATATCCTGTAGTCATGGATTGGATTGATGCAAAATTAATTTTGACAGTCATGAACATGAACAAAACTCATTGTGTGACTCCTGATATCGTCTTGCACGAGGGTCGAATGAATTTGCATGACTACCAGCTGATGGGTGTGGAACATACCGAGTTATTTACACACATACAACCTATCTTCGAGTTACTGCCCAAATTTTTGAAGCAAAGTGGAATAATGAGTAATTTTCCAAATATGTTTTTCAATAAACCATGGGAATTTAAAGGTCGAATGGATCCCATGGTAAAAAATAAAACCTACTTCGTGGGCGAGTAATCTTTGCTAGCATTTATTGAGCTTTTTTTTTTAATGGTAGAAACTCAACCTCCTACTACCCTATTGTGTGATAATATAGTTGCTCGAATGCAATGAGTTTTGACTTCTAGGATAGTAAATAGGATATTACAACCTCATTTGTAATTAAAGACAATGTTTTACATAATCACTTCTGTTATTTTATATTATATTGACTACAAGTACATAGTATGTCATGTTATATTGAGAGAAAGATATGTGACATATGTAGCAACATATGAATCATATAATAGAAACATATGCCTCAAATTGTCAAACATTTATACATAAGAGTGATATGTTTCAAGATTTGAGGCATCTATAGAAAAATATATCACATGTATAGCACATATGCCTCAAATGGTCAAATATTTCTAAATAAGGCTCATCTGTAGCAACATATGTAACATATGTGTGGATCATATGTAGCAACATATGCCTAAAATGTTTAACATTTTTACATAAAGGTGATATGTCGCAACATTTGAGGCATATGTAGAAACATATGCTCCAAGTAGTCACACATTACTACTTAAGGGTTATTTATAGCAACATATGTCAAATAGGTAGCAACATATGAATCATATGTAACAACATATGCCTCAAATTGTCTAACATCTCTATATAAGGGTGATATGTCGCAAAATTTAAGGCATCAAAGCTACATATGCATCAAATGGTCAAACATTGCTACATAAGAGTCATCTATAGCAACACAAGCTAAGGAGGAGATGAAAAGATGACGAAAAAGAATGGTGGCCTAAAATTGTTTTCTTAGCAGGGGTGTATTTATGGGTTCTTGACCAGGCCTTGAAAAAGTATGCTTCGAGGTTACATATGAAGTGTTTCTTTTAAATTATGATTGTTTAGATGTCGTCATTATGCCATCTCTATATTGTTATCTCTTATGCTTATAACTTATGTCTTATGTTGACTAAAGCTAGGTTATCCTATTAATGATGTTAATATAGCTATCATATATGTTGCATTTTGTACAAGTGAATCCCCTTGCCTACATTATTATCAAATGTAGGTCCGATGATATTACATTTCAATCCCCATGACTTGGATCATAGTAGAGCAAGGATTGAATCTTTGGTGCTTCTCATAGTATCGAAGGAAATAGTCACCATGCTATTAAGTTTTATTTCATTTTATATTTACAACTATAGTATGGGTTGTATCCCAAATACATTTACTTTTTTAGATGGTTTGAGATAACTATAATAGACTTCCGTTCATTTTATAAAAGACTTTGATTGTATCAAAAATGTTTTAAATTTATCCACCATTTTCTATTATCTTATGTTATGAAAGCTAATTGGTTTGTAATGAGGTACTTCAGGGTCTTTTACATCATGTTACGTGTGTGGGGTACCCCCGGGTCGTTATATAGAGGAACTCTATGTGAGATAGGTTATAATTCCAACTCCGTTGAAATCGATCACCCAAGCTCTCAACATATCCTCTATGGTCTAAATTTTGTGATTCGCCTTACCATTTATTCATAGATTAAAAGTTTTGTTGAGATTTACATGGGTTCAAGAACTTTCTGAAACAATTTTCAGAAAGGAGAGGTAAACTGACGACCTCTAATTGAGATGATAGGCAAGTGAAGCCCATGAATCCTCACTATAACATGGTGTAGAGTTTAACATAGTCTTCTGTTGATCAGTACTCTTGACAGACAAGAAGTGAGCGAACATAGTGATTTTTTCCACTACAACCTAAATTGATTCATGATGCGTGAGAGTATGAGGTAAAATCGTAATGAAGTCTATGTTTATCACGTCCCAATTCCATGTAGGAAAGTTAATCATTGAGTCATATCCCCTGATTTGTAATGACCTACATTAACTTTTTCAAAATAAGAACACTTAGTCAATAAATCTTTTATGTTCATCTTCATGCCACTCAACAAAAAGACATCCTGTAGATTAGGGTACATCTTAGTGGTACCTAGATGAATTAAATAGCTAAATTTGTTAGCTTCTATAGATCTACTTCCTTAATTCACCCACATTAGGAACACATAAGTGACCCTAGTAACGAAGCATAGAATCTTCCCCTTGGAAGAAAACCTCAACTTTCTAATGATGAACTTGACCTTTCAACTAAAGTAATATAGGATCACCATCTTGTTTTTCCTTAACCTCTACTACACACGAAGATTATCATCCATTCTGAATATCACCCCCATTTGATACATCTGTAAAAACTCCTAAGTGATCAAGCCGGTTAACCTCTTTCGATACTTATATCCTGTCGTCTTATACATGTGCTACACTACTCATAGCTAGCCTATGGAGAGCATCAGCCATTATATTGGCCTTACCTGGGAAGTAAAGCACATTCATATCATAATTTTTTTTGAAATTCATGTTATCTCCCATGTTGAAGATTCAACAATTTATGTGTGAAGACATACTGGAGGATCTTTTCATACGTGAACACATCAACATGAACAAGATACATCTAGTGTCTCCAAATCATTAGAGAAAACACTATGGCTGCAATATCAAGTTCATGAGTCATATAGTTCTTCTCCTGAACCTTAAGTTGTCAAGAAGCATAAGTTATGACCTCAACCCTCTACATCAGCAGAAAACCTAAGCCGACCCGTGATGCATCACAATAAATTACATACCAATCTGAAACATATGCTAAAGTTTAGATGGGTTTGTAGTCATCATAGTCTTTAGTTCTCAGAATTTTTTTACATATTTATCTGACAACTGAAATTGGACATTTATCTGAATCAAATTGGTCAATGGGGGAAGCTATGGATTAAAATCCTTCAATAAATGTCTTGTAATAATCGTCCAAACCCAAGAAACTTATAATATCTGTTGGAGAGTGGGTCTGGTGTAATGTTATACTTCTTTGATTTTTTGAGATTCCACTTGGATCTCTTCGCTTGATACCACATTACCAAGGGAAGTTACATACTGCAACAAAATTTACAATTTTTGATCTTAGCGAATAGTTGTCAGTGTTTAAGAGTTTATAGAACAACTCTCACATGAGCTACATGCTCCTCCTCATTCCGAGAACAAATGAGGATATTATTGATAAAGACGATGATGAAGAAGTTCAAATACTATTTGAACACCATGTTCATCAAGTCCTCTTTCTAAGTCTTAATAAAACAAATACAACTTCATAATGACATTACCAAGTCTTGATGGCTTTCTTTGGACTGTAATTATATTTGACTCTGAGATGATGATCACGCGATTTGAGGTCTATCATAGAAAAGTAAATATTACTATGAAATTGGTCAAAGAAGTCATCAATCCTGGGATGGGATAGTTATTCTATATTGTGACTTTGTCAAACTGCTGATAGTCAATGCACATTCTGAGAGAAGTATATTTCTATTTCAAGAACAACATTGGAGCACCACATATGGAGAAACCGTGTCTGATGAATCCCTTATATAGAAGATCTTCTAAATACTCTTTCAATTTCATAAGCTCTTATAGTGACATTATTTAAGGAGGAATATAAATGGTATAGGTATCCCGACGGAGATCTATTATTAAGGAGATTTCCCTTTTGGAAGAAACTCGAGGGAGGTCTTATAGAAATAGTTCTGGAAACTCATTTACTATAAGAATTTATTCATGAGAGAGGGTCTTTGAGTTTGAATCCTTAACCCCAACAAGATGATAGGCATACTCTTTTCAGATCATCATTTTGGGCGTAAGGTAAGAGATGAATCCACCCTTAGGAATTGAGATACCACTCTTCCATTCTGAGACGAGATCATTTGTAAAACTAAAATTGAACGATCCTACTTCTGCTATTGACTGAGGGAACATGAATTTAACCAATCCATACTTAGAATGATATGGAAATATATAGTTTCTAACTAAACAAGATCTGTTTAAGTGACATTGTGAGAGACTCTGACACAACATTTTTGCACACCGATCTAGTTATATTTGGGTTTCCCACAAGAGTAGAGAGTTAGAAGGGTTCTAAAAGATTTCTAGACTTATATCGTAGTTAACTACAATGTTAGGAGTTACAAAATACAAGGTATTCCCTGCGTCTAACAATCCATAAAAATCTAAATTAAGAACTCCTAGCATACCAATTACCAAATCAGAAGTTAATCCTGGTCCTGGAGAGATTGGAGAGAATACAACATGTTTGGGCGCTGACTGCCACCTTTACAACATGAAGTACCCTACTAAGGTTGGTAAATTATTGGTGCTGCCAGAGCTTTAAACTTATCCCTATTGTTTTTACTTGTTGTGCCTTGTCGAGAAGAAAGGAAATCCTTAAAAGTATGGTAAGACTTACCACACCTAAAGAACCCTCCTTACCTGCAATACACTCACTCAGATGATTCTTACCATACTTTTCACAAGTAGGGTGAGTCATGTTACTTGAAGCACTCTGTCACGCCCTGAGCTATCCCCGAGATGCGGAGAAGAAACCTAGGACCACAATTGATCCCAAGCTAACCCTGCTGGCATGATCATGAGCATACTAAAGATAATAAATTAATGCGGAAGCTAAATCATAATTAAATCTGAAAACATGGGGGATACCCATATTCTATAACTGAGATATTTGAAAACAATGACTTAAAAACAAAGGAAATATTAACTCAATACTATGCTGAATCTAACTATGTCTGAAATAAGCCTCTAAACTAGACTCGAAATATAGGGACAAGCTGCAGATAAGTCTAGCAAAAACTTAAACAAAAATACTAAATACAAAAAAGAAACTCATGACTCTTTTCCTCGAAAAATGAGGGCTCACCCCTGAATTTGGTAAAGTGGAGATCAGGAAATTGATCTATGCATGATATGGATGCTGAGAACCTGAACCTTCATCACGAGAAGATATAGCGCACGTATTCGTCAGTACTTGAAAGGTGAAATAAAACATAACTGAACAAGCAAAAAAACAAGTGTAATAATCTGACATGATAAACTCAATTCTGAGCTAACTGGATGCAATGACAAATTTATAACATTCTGAATTTGAATACTGAATATACTGATAAATGGTCAATGCACAGAGTCTTACTGATCTGTGGAAACTACTAATAACCGATAATAAAACCACATGAGCTAAATGTGCAGTCCAATGTATACACCCCATCACGAGGACCCAATATAACCTGCAAGAGATATAAAGGCATTATAGCGTGATCACTTAACTTATTACCCATAGAGGAGAATTATAACATACTTGGCTAGTAGTTCTGGGACTATTGGGTACGTAAAGCCCTACTCCAACTCGATATTATGCTACTCCCAATGAATTCTTCAAATTTACTAATTATGTCTGAATATCTGTAAATACTGGATAGCTCAAAACTGAAAATAAAAACTAGAATGCAATAATTAATCTGGTAATTATGCATTTATAACTGAGGCATGTATATCTGATGTGTCTGAAACGTTTGACCTAGCATGTGTAAGTCAAGAACTAAAGAAATACAAAACTAGGGTTCTAAAATTCATGCAATAATCTGGGTAATAACACGATAATCTGATTTTGAATATATATTTAATAAATTCATGAAGTTTTATCGAAGTCCTAAAAAACATAGGTTTGATCATGATAAGAAAATCAAGAATCTATTGAAAACTAGGGACCCAATGGGTGAAAGGATCCCGCTAGTGAAATCCCACATACCTGGTGATGAAATCCACGGAAAAATACTTATATTTTGGGGCTAGAACTTGTGCATTCTTGCACTAGGGTTGATGAGATTTTTCTCCTCTCTTGCTTGTTATTTTCTATGTTTTGATTTAATGATTTGACTTAATGTTTTAGTTATGTTTCTAGGCTTAAACTAACTGAATTCTGATTATTTAGGGTCCAAATGACGTATCTTAAGGTTTAAATGAAGTGGTAAAGGTCAAAAATACCCCTGGGAAAGTTTCTCTTGGACCAAACGACAGCTTGGATAGACGGTCTGTCATCTGACCAACGCCTCGTCGTTTGGTCCGTCGATTGGGCATGTTCGATAGTCTTTTACTAAAATGGGCATAACTTTTTATTCGGAGGTCCGATTTTAGCAAGCTCGTTGAATATGGAAAGAAAATTCAATTTTCTATCTATAGGTAGGTCATTGACACCTAATTCATTTTGTAATAAGAGTTATGACCATTTAAAGTTGACCCCAATGCATTTCCCATTAATTGTTAGCAAATTTTCCACCTATGGACCGTAGGTCCATCTATGAACTGTGCTTGTCATTCGTAGATTTTGTCAGAGAGTGGGTCAATGGGGGTCTCAATCGACGATCGCACTACGGACCGTCGTCTGACCTACAGATCGTTAGTGCGTCCGTCATCCAAGACATAGCCAATTTTTATGGGCTGAAATTTTTAGGAGTTTCGGATCCCATCGAGGTTTGTGCAGGGCGGACTGTGGGTCAGGCTACGGTCTGTCGATGCCACCATTGGTTGCACCTGCAGATTTTTTCCTAACTTTTTTATCTTGTAAAAACCTGGGGCATGGATCCCTTGCTGGTGAAGTTTTATGTGTAGTAGACCTCTACTGAAACTATGAGCGATTCCCATAGACTGAGTTTTTGAGTATTCATAGTTTCTTATTCTGGCCTTTTTTTGTCCTTAGACAATTCCGTAATCTTATCTTGCTCAACCTGTTGAGCATGAGTCATTAGTATGGAGATATTCGTTTACCCTAGAACCCCTAGAATTTTTGCGCTCAGTTTTCACCAGAACCGACACCCCAAATAAAAACATTACTATTTAAGCCCTTTAATCAGCAACCAAGTGTGGAGAATACTTGGAGATCTTGGTGATCTTCAGATCATACTCTTAGATCATCCTAGAACACTGATTCAAGTTCATAAACACTTGTGCCTTAGATTCTCTTAATTCCTTTAGGAAGAACATGTCTAGCAAAGATCTAGTGAAAAAATCCCAAGTTGTATGAGCTACATATTCACTCTTGTTATCTTTACGCTAAGTGAACCTGATAAGCGCCACATCGTTCACTTGAAAGGATGATATCTTAACACTCTATGTTCTAGCAACTTGCATTACCTAAGAATTTTCTTAACCTCATCATTGAAGTTTTGTGGGTCCGCACAAAACGTCAACCTTAGAAACTCTGGAAGATTCATACGAAAAAGTCTCAAACACTAGCTGTAGCTGATCCACCATTTATGTATGTAGGAACTGCGACCTGTTGTTTGTTTAGATTGGCAACACTTTGAGCAAAGTGTTGGATCGCATTTTGAAGTTCTCCATTTGTAACTTCATCATTCAGGACTGGAGGAACTCTATTAGAATTGTGTACATTTGCATTTCGTGTGTTAGATCTACGACGAGGAATTATTTGAAATGCATAACGACATATTACAAAGAAGAAGTTGGATCATACCCAAACATGGTAAAAATTGAAAAGAAATTAATGTTTTTCTTATAACACTTCCAAGCTTCCGTCTTATAGATGTGTGCACTTCGCACCCATGAATGAAACTTTACTTAGTGCGACTTTCAGAAATCTTAGGACTCTTGAACCTAATGCTATTACACCATGTTTCATTTGTGGTTCCACCTCCGTGATGTAGGATGTGAACTAGGATCGCGAGTGGCTCCAAGCTAAACTTGTGTCTACCATATATAAAATATACTGAGAGTAATAGAATAATTGTGTACTTTTATGGAATTTAAATCATTGGATAACTGAAAATATGGAAGACCCAAACTAGTTTGAACTTATAGAACATACTAAGATTTTAATAAGAACGAAAATATAAACTAAATAGTTAAAGATGATTATACTACTACGTCTGAAAAAGCTTTAATTGAGTTGAGTTGCTGGGACATGCCCCCAACAAATTCTAACAAAAACGAAAACTAGAAGTAATGACTAAAATAAGAGCATGTCTATTGTCGTCAAAATATAATGACTCACCACTAAAGTTGTTGAATGTTTAGGTGATGTGAACTCTTTAGATGGTCTTAGGCAACTTGCAAGAGTGTGAACCAATTTTACAATATATATACCTCTTTTTATGACCTACCTTGTTAGTGTTTTAACTCCGTTTGAAAACCCCTTGAGAATAAAACTTTTTTTTTGGAGAAACATGATCTTGATCCATTATCTTGCTGATATATGGTTTATTTGAATAGCAAACTAAGGCCAAAAGACTAAGTTGGGGTATTGTGCGAATAAAAGGTAAATCAAGGAGTGCAAAGAAGTCCCTTTTGCATATGTTTTGTGAAAAATGGAAACCCTCCATATAAAAAAAGAAAAAGAAAGAAAAATTTGTGGAAGATGTTGTCAAAACACAAAGAAAATGGGGTTCCAACAATCCATGGAAGATGAAGAAGAGGTGATTTTTGAAATTGAATGAAAATGATGAAGAATATGGAAGAAGATGTTGTTCGCATCACATTTCATAAGGATTATAGACTATGAGTCCAAATGACCATACCTATGCATTGAGCCGCATAACAAGACATCAAAAGACCATTTTGATTTTGAGTGACCTTAAATGAATGTCAATTGGAAAATGAGGACAAACTAATGGGTGAAATCATGAATTTTGTTTCATCTTTGTGATTTTAGCGTTGCATTTGATTCCTTAACTATCTTAATTGAACTATTATATGTGAATATGAAATCATTCCTTGTGTGAGGGAATTTGAAAATGTTTATTGAGCTTGAACTTGCATTTGAAGCAAGTATTGTGAGCTTAAGATTCTTTGATAATTGTGAGTCACAACTTGAACATTTGAGTGAACAATGGATCCTTGCATGAGTAGTAGAGTCTCTTTGTGTGGATTCGTTATTGAATCTTCTCTAGCATTCTTTGAAAAATCCTTTTTGAACTACTAAACATGAGCTTTACTTGAGGGAAAACAAAAGTTCAGGTTAGGGGTGTTGATGAGTCTACGATTTTGACTCATTTAAGGCTTTATTTTAATAGATTTAGTGTCCTAACATTCATATTTTGCCCCCAATAACTTATATAAATCCTTCAATTTTAGGTTTTTGGACTTACGACATAGACACTATTAAGCAAAAGAAACAATGCAGCTAATAGAACAAAGAAAAAAAGGCCTGAGGATGCCTAAACCATCGGGCGAGTCTCTAAATGAACTTGGTCTCGCCTAAAATTCCAGTGTGCCAAGCCCTGAAGGATAAACAAAGTCAGCACTAGAAAGGAGCAATCGGCGAGACGCCGAACAGTTGTAACGACCTGTTTAGTTGTTTTGAGCAGTAGATTTTATTTCTGGAAAAACAGTCTTGGTCGACGGATCCCACGACGGACCGTCGAGAGGGTCTCGTTTCAAAACACTTAGAATTCTGAAAAATTGGGTACTGGGATCGACTCTCTGAACTTCGTGACGGAATGGCAGGACGGACCGTCGTGGGCACGACGGACCGTCACACATCTTCCACAGAAATTAACTCTCTAAACTTTGTGACGGACCTGCAGAACGGACTGTCACAGCCATGACAGACCGTCACAGGTTGCGTAACCTAGACTGGGTCGTATTTCTGTTAAATGTTTTAAGGAGCGTTTTGGACTATTCATGCTTATAATTATAAAGTTAGTGGATTAATGTTAATAATTAAATTACTTTGGGGTTAAAGGAGACAACCTTAAAATAAATAGTGGGTTACTTTTACCATCTTTATACTTAATTATATGCTAATTAGGGTAAAAGAAAAAGGGTTTGAATAAGAAAAATAGAAAGAACAAAGAGAGAGAGGAACGATCGATCGAGAGAGAGAGGAAGAACGCAAGGAAAGCAAAGCTTTGGGGAAAGTAGATTGCTTGATCACAATTCTTCGGTGGTGGTAGGTTATGGTTTATGCTATTCGTAGTAAACTCTTAATAGCGAATGATATGTATTGGGTAGTAGCATAAAGTCTTCTATATGCTTAATTGTGTGCTTGCATGATATGAATATTCTAATTGTGATGAATTAGCATGATGAGGCTA
Organism: Solanum peruvianum; assembly: GCA_027705065.1. Lineage (NCBI taxonomy): Eukaryota > Viridiplantae > Streptophyta > Magnoliopsida > Solanales > Solanaceae > Solanum > Solanum peruvianum. Next base: position 29,478,429 of record JAKWJD010001755.1, read on the forward strand.
TTGAATCTTAAACCCTAATCTACTTCGTTAATGATGATGCCTTGGTATAAAAGAAGGCTTGATGAACTAAAGTAGTGAGATTAGAGGATCGGGTGTCATGTTCCGACACCAGGATAGTATATGAGGATCGGAGTGTCACGTTCCGACACTACGATAGTATATGAGGATCGGAGTGTCACGTTCCGACACCAGGATAGTATATGGATCGGAGTGTCACGTTCCGACACCAAGATAGTATATGGATCGGGTGTCACGTTTTGACACCAGGATAGTATATGAGGATCAGAGTGTCACGTTCCGACACCAAGATAGTATATGAGGATCAGAGTGTCACGTTTTGACACCAGGATAGTATATGGATCGGAGTGTCACGTTCCGACACCAGGATAGTATATGGATCGGGTGTCACGTTCCGACACCAGGATAGTATATGGATCAGAGTGTCACGTTCCGACACCAGGATAGTATATGGATCGGAGTGTCACGTTCCGACACCAGGATTGTATATGGATCGGGTGTCACGTTCCGACACTAGGATAGTATATGGATCGGAGTGTCACGTTCCGACATCAGGATAGTATATGGATCGGAGTGTCACGTTCCGACACCAGGATAGTATATAGAGCGGAGTGTCACGTACCGACACGAGAGGAATAAAGATAATGAATCTTGAAATATGCTAATATACTCAATCTAAAGAACTAATTCACAAATGAGTATGGTGTGGAGGCTTGGGTCCTCGTAAATGTGATTAGTGTTGTTGCAAATGATTCTTATGCGTGTTGCTATCACCTGTTAAGTATTTGGTTGGTTTTATGTTATTATCTGACATATACTGTTTTCTATTTTGAGTTGGCCGATGATACCTACTCAGTACTTATGCTTGTACTGACCCCTACTTGTGTTTGTTTTTCTTTCTTAATTGTAGAGTGCAGCAAACGTGCCACCATCTTCAACTCAACCGCAACTCTAGCCAGTCTTCATCACACCAGATTTCAGGGTGAGCTAGTGCTTCTAGCTTGGACTGGATCTTCTTCTTCATGTCTTGATGCCTTGAAATTCCGGCATGTACTAGATTTTTACTCATTTTAGCTTCTTAAATACTCTTAGCTTTAGTAATTTGAGGATAGATGTTCTTGTGGTGATGACTTCCAGGTTTTGGGAATAATAATTGATAAATTTTAGAAGTTATTTAATTGATTTCGTTAATGAGTTTTAAGTCTTCCGCATTGTATATTGTTCGTTATGTTTGAAATGTTGGGGTTTAGATTGGTTGGTTCGCTCACATAGTATGATAAGTGTGGGTGCCACTCGCGGCTCGATTTGGGTCGTTAGAAACTTGGTATCAAAGCATTAGGTTCGTTGGTCTCATCACACAAGAACGAGTCTAGTTGAGTCTTAAGGAACGGCAGGGGGACGCCTTTACTTTTCTTTGAGAGGCTATAAGACTTTAGGAAAATTCCATTCTTTCTTTCTTTCGGGCTATTACTTGGATCCAATTGGTATCTAGGTGATACAAATTGGTATTTGACCATCTTCACTCTATTTCGCAAATGGTTAGAACTAGAGCAACGACTGCGCCAACACCAACACCGGCAAGACAAGATGCGTCTGAGCCAGCCACTAGGGCTGTAGCTCGGAGAGGAGTAGTGGCAAGAGGCCGTGGTAGAGGTCGCGGCAGGACATCCTCTAGAGGAAGAGGACAAGCACCTAGCCCAACTAGTACTAGGGCGGTGACTCCTCCACCGACTGAGGAAGTGATAAGAGAGGGTGAGGAAGGGGAGAATGAACAAGTGCAGAATGAGGAATTACCACCCCAACCTACCCCAGAGATGATTAATCAGGTTCTTGCTTATCTTAGCAGGTTATGTAATCAAGGCCAGACACCTCCAGTGTTTTCTGCACCAGCACCTTAGGTTCCTGAAGTACAACAAGCAGCCGCTGTGGCTCCCCGCATGGATGCCTCATTTGAAATTGGCACGTTTCCTCGTTTGATTACAGGGCCTATAATGACAAGTGATCAGCACGAACTTTTCAGTAAGTTCTTGAAATTGAAACCTCCAGTATTCAAGGGTGCTGAATCTGAGGATGCCTACAATTTTCTGGTTGATTGTCATGAGTTACTACATAAAATGGCATAGTGGAACGGTTTGGCGTTGAGTTTGTAACCTATCAATTTCAGGGAAATGCCAAAATGTGGTGGCGGTCACATGTTGAGTGTCAACCCGCACAGGCACCACCTATGACTTGGGCGTCATTATCTAGCTTATTTATGGAGAAGTATATTCCCCGGACCTTGAGGGATAGGAGGAGAGACGAGTTCTTAGCCTAGAGCAAGGTAGGATGTCGGTTACTGCGTATGAAGCTATGTTTCTTGCATTTTCCAGGTATGCCACCCAACTTTGTTTCAGTCCACAAGAGCGGATTCGCCGTTTTGTGAAGGGGTTGAGGTCAGAATTGCGGATTTCAGCCTTACAGGTAGCGACTACAGCAAAATCCTTTCAGGAAGTGGTAGACTTCGTGATAGAGGTGGAGGGAGTGAAGCCAGATGACTTCACCATGGCATCGACATCAAAATGGTTTCGTAAGGGAGGTGAGTTTCATGGTTCTTACTCCAGAGGGCAAGGTTCAGGAGGTTATCCAGCCCGACCCATTCAGTCTTCACTACAGACTGTAGTTGGGGGTCCACCTCAGACCGGTCAACATTTCTCTGAGGTTGGAGGTTATTCCCAGACTTCGTCATCCTCACAGAGACCGATGCTTGAATCCAGAGAGTGTTATGGATGTGGGGAGACTGGACACATTAAGAGGTATTGTCCAAAACAGAGTTACAGACCTCCAATAGTCAGAGGTAGAGGTGGTCAAGGAAGAGGCCATCATTCTGGAAGACGTGGTGGTCGAGGTAATGGTGGTCACCAAAACGGCCGGGGTGACGGGCAAACTGGAGCCACTATAGCACAACATGGTAGGGGCAACGGGCAGACAGGCGATAGGGCCCATTGTTACGCTTTCCCCGGGCGGTCTGAAGCGGAGGCATCTGATGTTGTTATCACAGGTAATCTTTTGGTTTGTGATTGCATGCCTTCTGTATTATTTGATCCTGGCTCCTCATTTTCATATGTATCTTCCTCATTTTCTACTGGTCTTAATATACCTTGTGAATTACTTGACATGCCTATTCGTGTGTCTACTCCGGTGGGTGAGTCTCTGATAGTTGAAAGGGTATATAGGTCTTGTCTGGTGATGTTTGTGGGGAGCAATACTCATGTAGACTTGGTTATGTTAGAAATGGTTGATTTCGATGTAATTCTGGGTATGACTTGGCTTTCTTCGAATTTTGCGATCTTAGACTGTAATGCAAAAACTGTAACGTTGGCCAAGCCTGGGACAGATCCGTTAGTGTGGGAGGGTGACTACACTTCCACTCCAGTTCGTATCATTTCCTTTCTTCGTGCTAAGAGAATGGTTAGTAAAGGGTTTTTAGCGTTCTTGGAACATATCAGGGATGATACTACCCAAGTACCTTCAATTGAGTCGGTTTCGATAGTCCGTATATGTTCCCTGCAGACCTTCCTGGTATGCCACCGGATAGGGATATGGACTTTTGCATTGATCTTGAACTGGGTACCCGCCCCATTTCCATACCCCCTTATAGAATGGCTCCCGTGGAGTTAAGGGAGTTAAAGGATCAACTTCAAGAATTGTTAGGAAAAGGCTTCATTAGACCATGTGCATCCCCTTGGGGTGCTCCTATTTTGTTTGTGAAGAAGAAGGATGGAAGCTTTCGGATGTGCATAGACTACATACAACTGAATAAGGTAACTGTTAAGAACAAGTATCCTCTTCCTCGCATTGATGATTTGTTCGATCAGTTACAAGGTGCTTGTACCTTCTCAAAAATCGATTAAAGATCTGGTTATCATCAATTGAAAGTACGGGCAACGGATGTACCCAAGACTACCTTTCGGACCAGGTATGAGCATTACGAGTTCTTCGTAATGTCTTTTGGGCTTACGAATGCCCCTGCTGCTTTCGTGAGCTTGATGAATGCGATTTTTAAGCCATATCTGGATCTCTTTGTCATTATATTCATTGATGATATACTGGTATACTCAAAGAGCAAGAAAGAACATGAGGAGCACTTGAGAATTGTATTGGAGATGTTAAGGGAGAAAAAGCTTTATGCCAAATTCTCCAAGCGTGAGTTTTGGCTAGATTCAGTGTCCTTCTTAGGGCACGTAGTTTCTAAGGATGGAGTAATGGTTGACCCATCTAAGATTGAAACAGTGAAGAGTTGGGGAAGACTTACTAATGTTACAGAGGTAAGGAGCTTTGTTGGTTTAGCTAGCTACTACCGTCGATTTGTCAAGGGATTCTCTTCTATTGCTTCCCAATTGACAAACTTGACTAAGCAGAGTGTCCCATTTGTAAGGTCGGACGAGTGCGAAGAAAGCTTTCAGAAGCTCAAAACTTTGTTGACTAGTACACCAATTCTTACCCTACCAGTGGAAGGTAAGAATTTTATTGTTTATTGTGATGCATCCTATTCTGGTTTAGGTGCAGTGCTAATGCAAGAGAAGAATTTAATTGCTTATGCTTCAAGGCAATTAAAGGTGCACGAACGTAATTACCAGACCCATGATTTGGAGTTGGCCGCGGTAGTGTTTGCATTAAAGCAATGGAGGCACTATCTATATGAGGTTAAGTGTGAAGTCTATACGGATCATCGTAGCCTACAGTATGTCTTTACTCAGAAAGATTTGAATTTGAGACAGAGGAGATGGATGGAACTACTGAAGGACTACGATATTACTATTTTGTATCATTCGGGGAAAGCTAATGTTGTGGCAGATGATTTAAGTAGAAAGGCAGGAAGCATGGGAAGTCTAGCTCACTTGCATGTTTCTAGACGCCCATTGGCTAGAGAGGTTCAGATTCTTGCTAATGACCTTATGAGGTTAGAAGTAAATGAGAAGGGAGGATTTTTGGCCTGTGTGGAGGCAAGATCTTCCTTTCTTGACAAGATTAAGGGAAAACAGTTTACTGATGAGAAATTGATTCGGATCCGAGATAAAGTGTTGCGAGGAGAGTCTAAAGAAGCAACAATCGATGAAGAAGCCGTTTTGAGAATCAAGGGAAGGGTATGTGTACCCCGCGTCGATGACTTGATTCACACTATTCTTAAAGAGGCTCATAGTTCAAGGTATTCTATACATCCTGGTGCAACCAAGATGTACAGTGACCTAAAGCAACACTTTTGGTGGAGTAGAATGAAGCTGACATTGTTGATTTTATTGCCAAATGTCCAAATTGTCAGCAAGTAAAATATGAACATCAGAGGCCCGGAGGAACACGTCAGAGAATGCTCATTCCTGAATAGAAGTGGAAAAGAATTGCAATGGATTTCGTGGTTGGCCTTCCCAAGACAATGGGTAAGTATGACTCCATTTGGGTTATTGTTGACAGGTTAACTAAGTCTGCTCACTTCATTTCGGTCAAGGTGACTTACAATGCAGAGAAGTTAGCCAAACTTTACATCTCGGAAGTTGTGCGATTGCATGGAGTTCCACTTTCCATTATATCAGATAGGGGTACGCAGTTTACTTCTATGTTTTGGAAAACATTGCATGCTGAATTGGGTACTAGGTGGGATCTGAGTACCGCATTTGACCCTCAGACGGATGGTCAGTCTGAGCGAAGGATTCAAGTGTTGGAGGATATGCTTCGTGCATGTGTGATAGAATTTGGTGGTCATAGAATTAATTTCTTACCCTTAGCCGAATTCTCATACAATAATAGCTATCACTCAAGTATTGGTATGGCCCCATTTGAGGCACTGTATGGGAGGAGGTGTAGGTCTCCCATTGGTTGGTTTGATGCATTTGAAGTTAGACCTTGGGGTACTGACCTTCTGAGGGAATCGTTAGATAAAGTAAAATGCATTCAGGAAAAGCTTCTAGCGGCTCAAAGTAGGCAAAAAGAATATGCAGATCGAAGGGTTAGAGACTTGGAGTTTATGGAGGGTGAGCAAGTCTTGCTGAAGGTTTCGCCCATGAAAGGGGTGATGCGGTTTGGTAAGTGAGGTAAGCTTAGTCCGAGGTATATTGGTCCCTTTGAAGTTCTAAAGTGCGTGGGGGAGGTAGCTTATGAATTAGCCTTGCCTCCAGGACTGTCAGGAGTGCATCCGGTATTTCATGTGTCTATGTTGAAAAGATACCATGGGGATGAAAACTACATCATTCGTTGGGATTCGGTTCTGCTTGATGAGAATTTTTCTTATGAGGAGGAGCCTATTGCTATTTTAGATAGAGAAGTCCGCAAGTTGAGGTCAAGGGAAATTGCATCCATCAAGGTTCAATGGAAGAATCGGCCGGTTGAAGAGTCCACTTGGGAGAAGGAGGCTGATATGCAAGAAAGATACCCAGACCTGTTTACAGATTCAGGTACTCCTTTTCGCCCTTGCTTTTCTTCAGGTGATCGTTCGAGGGGTAAATTGGTATCTATTGTAACGACCTGTTTAGTCATTTTGAGCAGCAGATTTTATTTCTGGAAAAACTGTCTTCGTCGACGGATCCCACGACGGACCGTCATGGGCACGACGGACCGTCGAGGGGGTCTCGTTTCAAAACACTTAGAATTCTGAAAAATTGGGTACTGGGATCGACTCTCTGAACTTCATGACGGAATGGCAGGACGGACCGTCGTGGGCACGACGGACCGTCACGCATCTTCCACAGAAATTAACTCTCTGAACTTTGTGACGGACCTGCAGGACAGACCGTCACAGCCATGACGGACCGTCACAGGTTGCGTAACCCAGACTGGGTCGGATTTCTATTAAATGTTTTAAGGGGCGTTTTGGACTATTCATGCTTATAATTATAAAGTTAGTGGATTAATGTTAATAATTCAATTACTTTGGGGTTAAAGGAGACAACCTTAAAATAAATAGTGGGTTACTTTTACCATCTATATACTTAATTATATGCTAATTAGGGTAAAAGAAAAAGGGTTTGAATAAGAAAAATAGAAAGAACAAAGAGAGAGAGGAACGATCGATCGAGAGAGAGAGGAAGAACGCAAGGAAAACAAAGCTTTGGGGAAAGTAGATTGCTTGATCACAATTCTTCGGTGGAGATAGGTTATGGTTTATGCTATTCGTAGTAAACTCTTAATAGTGAATGATATGTATTGGGTAGTATCATAAAGTCATCTATATGCTTAATTGTGTGCTTGCATGATGTGAATATTCTAATTGTGATGAATTAGCATGATTAGGCTGTTGAATCTTAAACCCTAATCTACTTTGTTAATGATGATGCCTTCATATAAAATAAGGCTTGATGAACTAAAGTAGTGAGATTAGATGATCGGGTGTCACGTTCCGACACCAGGATAGTATATGAGGATCGGAGTGTCACGTTCCGACACCAGGATAGTATATGAGGATCGGAGTGTCAACTTCCGACACCAGGATAGTATATGAGGATCGGAGTGTCAACTTCCGACACCAGGATATTATATAGATCGGAGTGTCACGTTCCGATACCAGGATAGTATATGGATCGGGTGTCACGTTCCGACACTAGGATAGTATATGAGGATCGGAGTGTCACGTTCCGACACCAGGATAGTATATGAGGATCGGAGTGTCACGTTCCGACACCAGGATAGTATATGGATCGGAGTGTCACGTTCCGACACCAGGATAGTATATGGATCGGGTGTCACGTTCCGACACCAGGATAGTATATGGATCGGAGTGGCACGTTCCGACACCAGGATAGTATATGGATCAGAGTGTCACGTTCCGACACCAGGTTAGTATATGGATCGGTGTCACGTTCCGACACCAGGATAGTATATGGATCGGAGTGTCACGTTCCGATACCAGCATAGTATATGGATCGGAGTGTCACGTTCCGACACAAGGATAGTATATGGAGCGGAGTGTCACGTACCGACACGAGAGGAATAAAGATAATGAATCTTGAAATATGCTAATATACTCAATCTAAAGAACTAATTCCCAAATGAGTATGGTGTGGAGGCTTGAGTCCTCGTAAATGTGATTAGTGTTTTTGCAAATGATTCTTATGCGTGTTGCTATCACCTGTTAAGTATTTGGTTGGTTTTATGTTATTATCTGACATATACTGTTTTCTATTTTGTGTTGGCCGATGATACCTACTCAGTACTTGTGCTTGTACTGACCCCTACTTGTATTTGTTTTTCTTTGTTAATTGTGGAGTGCAGCAAACGTGCCACCGTCTTCAACTCAACCGCAACTCTAGCCAGTCTTCATCACACCAGATTTCAGGGTGAGCTAATGCTTCTAGCTTGGACGAGATCTTCTTCTTCATGTCTTGATGCCTTGAAATTCCGGCAAGGACTAGGTTTTTACTTATTTTAGCTTCATATATACTCTTAGCTTTAGTAATTTGAGGATAGATGTTCTTGTGGTGATGACTTCCAGGTTTTGGGAATAATAATTGATAAATTTTAGAAGTTATTTAATTGATTTCGTAATGAGTTTTAAGTCTTCCGCATTGTATATTGTTCATTATGTTTGAAATGTTGGGGTTTAGATTAGTTGGTTCACTCACATAGTAGGATAAGTGTGGGTGCCACTCGCGGCTCGATTTAGGCCATGTGAACAGTACAACAATGCAGTGCCTTATTGCCCAAAGCTATAGAACTTCAAGGATCTGAAGGAAAAAGAAAAATTGCGATACAAATGAACAAAGTGCGGATCACCAAGTGTATTGATGATCCTAACTTATTGAGCCGACTGGTCCATGGCAGCATATTTTTTTAATTACTATATATACTTGGTTAAATTTCTTGTTTAGGATCTTATCTTATCTTTTGTTGGTGAAGTTTAATATTCACTTGTAGTCTTAAAACTATTTTTGGAGACAATTTTTCCTTGGCATTGAAGATTTACATATCTAAGAAATAAGCACTGGGTATTGAATATTATTCATCTCAGAAATTTTTAAAGACAATATTCATCGTACCCGATTGACGAAAACATGATTTTGTATAGATTTCTATCATTTTACTATCTCAAGATAAAACACCAATTCTTGGGGTGTGATTAAATGGTTATGGGTTGAATATACTACTGGTTATTGCTAATTGATTGTTTTTTTTTTGTTGTTTAAAAGTGATTTCGTTCATTAATTGTGGTTGAATTTAATGAGTTGTAGATGCATATGCAATCTTACTTCGTGTTTTTGTTTTGCTAGAGAGATAGGTTCTAAAAGTAAAATTATTGAATCGATGGTCTGTGGGTATTGGGTCATGGGTTTTCAGTAAGGTGTATACAATAGGTTGCTGTGATCATCATATTAAACTGCATTGGATAGATTTATTGTGTTTTGTAACTTGATTATATGTTGATATGAGTATTAGCATAGCCTTATGTGTTAACCTTTTTCACATTGATATACCTTAGCCTATATATGCATGCCTTCAGTTTTTTTTTTTTGGTTATTAAGGTAATATTGTTTGTGAAATAATTTATAAGGTATTAGTCTAGATATATTTTCGATATCTATAAAAGCGTTGTTTGTAATTTTATTATGAAACAGTCGAGTTTCTATCTCTCTTTCATTTGTTCACACCAACGGTTTTTGTTTTTCCTTCTCTACTATACATAACTTTAATTTTTATTCTTGTGATATGTTATTAATACATGTAATCTTTAATTAGTTACATTACTTATATATTATGTTGAGTATGCATTATTACTTCATATTTCACAGTAATACAATTCTACATTTAATTCAAATATAATATACTTCAAGAAACACTTGAGTTAATTGAAGAATAGAAATTTAACATCTAATATCATAAAAATCAAAAGAACAATTTACTTTTGGGCATTAATCAATGAAGTTCTATCAACAAGGACAATTAACATACTCTTCAACACATTAAAAATATAAGTTCCATTTCTTCAAAAAGAATGACAATATATTTTCTCTATGTAATATTCATGCATAAATGTCTTTTTTTTTTTCTATTTATAGATACTTGAATAGCCATAAGCCTCTTCAAAAAAATGTTGAAGTCTTGACGTATACTCAATATACTTATACTAACATTTCTTGACTTACTTCTAAATCTTCTTCCACTTCTTGACTAGGTAGACACCCTTGTCATGTATGAATGAAAGATATGTGATACCTTAGAGGATATTAAGAAGGTCATGCACGTGGTAAAGGTTATGTTATGAATGTTTAAGTCGAGAGCCGAAGTGTTATCCTTCATGTAAAGGGATGGTGGACTTAAGGTTAATTGGCTGGAACGCCATAATATTAATACTTAGGAAAGTCATAATGAGCTATCTTAGTCTCCATGGAAAGGTAAACCTTGTGGACGTATTTGGTAGGGTGAATGTGATTAGGTTATGAACTAGATAAGGAACCTTTTAATGTGACCCTTTAATTTTAATTACCCTACGAGAACCAAGGCTAGCACCGGTGATTATGCAATGGGAAGTAGCTCTACTTGAGAATGATACTAGAGTACAATATATCTCTACTTGGGAATAAGAGTAGAATGCATAAAAGCTCTTCATACTCCATAACCACGCCCCTACATGGTATGTGTCCTAGTTCTACCCTTGGGAAGTAGGACACCCTCATCGGAGTAGGTTAGAACTCCGGATTCCATGTCTAGCTATCATGGTCTTAGTCGGTTATTGCCTATTCTCATCTTGTGGGACACTTATTAATAGCAAAGAAGGTCTATGAAGTTTAGGTGGTGGTATGTGACGCTATCTAGACATTGCACAATAGGTTTTCAAGGTGTTAGTTAGAGTCCCTAGGTCTTGTGTATGACCATTACTTGAATGTCATTTATGTGATGTAGGAGTCTTAATGAACTAATTGAAATAATGATTTATGTTATAAAATATGTAAATGGAATAAGTACCTATCTAGAGTAGTTGAGGGTTTTCTAGTTAAGGTGTGAAGGGGGCATAGGAATAGTCAGTTTGTATCTTACCTAGATGAGTCTTAAGATTGACTCTAGTTAGAGAAGATGTTATGTGGACATGATCCGAACATAGGAAGTCTAAAGGATTATTTAGGTAGTGTTGAAGAGGCCAATCATGTACATTATCTTCTTGATTTACTTATGTAAGTCTTTTGATAGCCTTTTATGAAGAAATGTTAAATGATGTATATGTTGATACTCTTACTAAGAATGATTTTATCCTAGGTAATGTATAGGATCTCTTGAGCGTGTGTGTAAGGGATTGTATGGGTGGTATGGCTGGCAGTGGTACCGGAACCGGCAAAACCGGACCGGTAATTACCTGAACCGGTACTGTGTGTACCGGTATAGTTCCAGAACCGGAACCGGACCGGTACGGGAAACCGGTAAAATAATAATTTTTCCGTCCCGGTCTGGTAGTAAACCGGTACTATACCGGACCGGACCGGTATCCGGGACGAACCGGATTTAAAAAAAATAAATTAATTGAATCTAATTTTTACTATAATAATTAAGCAATTTAAAAATTTAAATTTTCAAACTTTTAAAGTTATAAATTTATATTTTCAAACTTTAATTCAAATTTTAATTCAAATTTTAAAGTTAAATTTTAATTAAAACTTATAAACTTTAAAGTTTTAATTTAAAATTTTCAAAATTTTAAAGTTTCAAATTTAAATTTTCAAACTTTAAATTCAAACTTTTAAAGTTTGAATATTTTAATTTCAAATTTTAAAGTTATAAAATTTAAATTTGAAACTCTTAAAGTTCGAAATTTTTGAATTTAAACTTTAAAGTTATAAAATAAAAATTGACTATATCAAAAATTAAATTTAATACAACAATATTAAAAAACAAATTAAGGCGAATAGCCTATATTTTTATTAATATATATTTGATTTTACAATTACATTTACAAAAATATTAGTTTGAATTAATAGTTGGTGCCACCATATAAATCCCTTCGTAAATCATTCAACATTTCTTTAGTAACATGTTCGGGAATAGGTTGAATAGGAAGATAATCCATTGCTTCAATCCCATCGTCACTATAATCCTGCATTACTTCATCAACGTCATCTTAAAATTTGGTCTGTAGTGGTTCACGACCCAAATTTCTTCTCTCGACATTAATCCAATCTCGAAATAATACCGATATCTCCAAGTTGTCGGCTGCTAGTGAATGCCTATGTTCTCCAAGTTTAAACCTTGCTGCACTAAAGACGCCTTCCGAAGCTACCGACGATGCTTGCATTGCTAATATATCTCAAACCATCGGTACTAGTTTTGGAAATCCTTTGGTGCGATCTCTCCACCATTTGAGAACATCTTCAGTAGGTTCTATAATTTGATTAATATATGCATCAAAATCATTTCTATTATCGTGAGAAAGTTCAAGATAATCCTCTAAATAATTATCAATATTATTTTCATCAAATCTAACCCTAGAGCTTTCAGGTTCATTTTCACTTGATAAATTTATATTAGCATTATATAAATCATACAATTTTCTTGCTTCAATTTTATGCTATCTTTAACTTGTTGACAGCTAAGGAATTTCTTCTAATTCATCATTAATATCTAAGTTAAAATATAATTTTTCAACCATTCTTGATGAACCGAAATCTTTATACATAGGGTGAAACAAACATGCAGTTAAATAAATTTGAGGAATAGGAATATAATATTTTCTAAATTTTATAATCATTTTTTCAATGGTTTGTTGAAATCTTGGTTTATTTTTAAATTTATATAATTTAGAAGAAATCATACAAATATCAGGCAAAACAGTACAAATTGATGGACTATAAAGTACAGAAATTCTTTTTGTAGTTAAGTAAAAAAACTTTTAGGAAATCTATAAGTTCATTTATATCACGCCAATCATTATCATCTAGTCTATATGTCATATCAGAATTATGAGCATTCCAAACCATTTGTAAGGGTATTCAATATTCATAAGCGACTACAAGCATTTCATATAAAGTATCCCATCTAGTAGCCACTGTTTTTGGATTTTTTCTAGGTGGAAGATTATTTTCAAAACAGCGATTTTGAAAATCTTTACGCCGAGACTTAACTTGACATTTAAATATAAAATGACATGCATTTTCAACTTCCGTACATCCGTTATCATACATATTTACACCATCTCTAACCATCAAATTATATATATGTGCAGTACACCTAATATGATAATAATCACCATAGAAAGGACAAAGTGTAGTTTTTAAATATTGAACAACAGAATTATTACTTGAAGCATTATCTAAGGTTATACTACTTATTTTATCACATATTCCATAACCTTGTAAAATATCTAAAATATTTTGAGCAATATAACTACCGGTTTTTTGCATTTGACAACATTTATAACCTAAAATTCTTTTTTGCATATACCAATTTTAATCAATCCAATTTGCAGTAACAGTCAAATAATCGTTACCATTTACACTACGACCCATATCAGAAGTAATAGATATTTTACAAGTATTATTAACAAATTAAACAACGAAGATATTGAAAATGTTGTGCATGATAATCAAATACAACCTTTTTTATTGTATTTCTAGCAAAACCTTTAAAATTTGGATTATATACAATTAGAATATAATGTATAAAACTGGGATTTTCAGCAAAACTAAATGGCAAACCCATAACACATATCATTTTAGCTAGTGCTTCAAGATCTTTTTCTCTACTATATGAAGGTAGTAAACTAGAGCCAGAAACATTAGACGGATTTAGTTGTGTTTGTATCATTTTAGAGCCGCCTACTCCACATTTTCAGGAACGGGGGTACCGTTTTTTTTAGCTTCCGCTACCGCTTTAGCATGCAAAAATTCATTTTTACAACAAGACATTAAATGACTACTCAAATGTCCCGTCCCGCCAGATTTGCCCATAGTTTTATGATTTAATATCTGTTTACATTTATTACAAATAGCTTGTGTTTTATCTTCGTTTTGTGTCATAAATTACCAAACAACCAATTTTTTAACACGTTCTACCTTAGGCCTAGGTTGTACCGGGGGAACTGGGGCAGGACAACGAAAGGGAGCGGGACTAGGAGTAGTAGTAGCCGTAGATGGCTGAGTTTCATCATCATCATCATCAAAAATAGGCGTATCCGTATAATTATCAATATCATTATCATTATCATTATCACTAGGCAAATCCTCATCAAAATTACCAAAGCGACGTTGTAAATGTTCATGATAAGGATCTAATCATGAATTACTATCAATATTAAAAACCGTATCATCAACATGTGTATAATCATCCGTATTTATTCTTAATATAGTAGTTTTTTGGTTTTGATTTAGAAGAACTACCGGTTTTTGCATTATCGGAGGATGTAAAGTTACAAACATTTCTTACACGCTCTAATGCACTTTTTTTCCCCTTTCCTTTTTGAACAATATTTTTTTCGAAATCCATATTAAAAAATTAAACGTGAGATTAAATATAATAAGAAAAATGTTATGCAATTATGCAAATAATAAATCACAAATAAATAAATAATTATTTAAATATAAATGAAACGTAAAATAAAAGTTAGAACGAATGTACCGAACGTCTACTTAAAAAAAGTAGACGTTTATGACCGCCGAAAGCCGAACGTGCAAAGTTGAAAATTGAATTTTGAAGCTCCAAATCTAATTTCCAAAGACCAAGTAAGGCAACACCAGAATTTAAGATATTATATATTATAGAATTAGATATTAGAGATAGAGAGTAGAGAGTTGAGAGAGTAGAAGATGAATAGATGATATTGTGATTTAAAAGAATGAAATTTAGGGGTATTTATAAGTAAAAAATGGGTTAAAGTGTAATTTTTAAAACTTTAGGGTATTAAAAAAATTAGGGGTGGGGTAGGGGCCCTATTGGATGAATTTCTCTTCAACTAGCCGTTGGGGGGGCCCACTAGCCGTTACCCAACGGCTAGTAACGGCTGTATTAAAAAAAAATTAACCGGACCGGACCGGTAATTACCGGAACCGGTAAATTCCGGATTTTACCTAATTCCGTCCCGGTTCCTATCCCGGAACCGGTAAATTTGGGTCCTAACAGGTACTAACCGGTACCGAATCAGACCGGGAACCGGTAGGTACCGGTTCCGCTGCCACACATAATGGGTGGGAACTTCACAACTCACTCAAATGAGACTTAGAGTCACCTTTGGTAGAATAATCTTACATTGATATTTATGATGTCTTGAAATTTTGTATGTGACTCATCATAAGTAGTCTTGAGGGTCATTAAGGTATGCCTAGAGAGGTTGTATGGACGGTTTCTCTTGGTGTTTGTTAAGTGAGTCTTAGGATAACTTTCAGTAGGATAATTACATACTAGATGATGTAAAGGGGGAAAAAGAAGTATTTCACTATAACAATGAAGAACTTCACTGTACAATGAAATGAGATCACAGTAAAGTGACTCAAAAATTACAATATTTGGTTTAAATGTTTCCTTATATTTTACTAAGTTGATAAATGTTGTTCTTATGAGTATAATATGATTTCTAAATAAAAATATGCATATTTCTAATAAAATTCCGTTTTCATGATTTTTATGCATAACACCATTAGTATATGTGGTTGTACTAACTCCATGTTTTTAACTATTGATATAGTTCATGGTTGGTGATGGGCTTTTGGGAAGGAAGACTTGGACCATAGTATCCTTCAAAAGAAGTTGAAGTATATCCTTATTTGACTCGAGGACATATAATTCTTTTATCTTTTCCATTCAAAGTATTGTAATAGACTAAGTATTTCTATACTCGTATTTTTGAGGTATGGGCCTTGTCCAAAGTAGTCTTGTGTCTTAAGATGATGAGATTAAGACTTGGTATTTCCTATTTCTTTATATGAAAGTGTTTTTAAAGACTATGTTATGTTTTGTGAAATGTTTTAACTCCGCATTACTTTTCACTATGTTTATGGGATTAATGATATGAAAGGGCTTTTATAAGACCTCCGAGAGGTCGAGTACGCCTGTTGCAATCAAAATTGTACCCTAACTACTAGGGTGTGGTTTTGGGATGTGACAAGCTTGGTATCAGAGCATAGGTCGTGAAAGTAGTATTAGGATTCAAAAAGTCTCATCCAGTTATGTCTAGTAGAGTCTTTACCATCGGTGTTAGTCGCGACACATCTATGGGCGAGAGGCTATAGGACGATAGCGTTTCCCTTCTTTTGTAATCCTATGTCATGTCGTAGAGTAAAAGTTATGAGTAATCTTTTCTAATGTTTTTTCTTGTGTTTCTATGAAAGTGAATACGTGGAGGACACCGTCTAGAAGAGTTGAAGAGAATGAGGTGCAAGAGGAGATTTCTCCTCATGTTGAGGAAGTTGAGCAAGTTACTCAAGTTTGTCAAGGTGATCAAGTCCCTATTGTTGGAGGAGGTGATGAGCCCCCTGAGTTGAGCAATAGGGATATTATAGAGGCTTTTCTTGCTTTAACCCGAGCTGTAACTACTCAAATTAATTCGAGTATGGTGCCTAGGGCGAATGTGGTGTAGAGCACTATGACCTCTAGGTTTGGAGATTTCGGGAGCATGAATACTCCTATATTTTTTGTTTCTAAGGTGGTAGAGAATCCCCAAGAGTTCCTTGATGGAGTATACAAGGTGTTGAGCGCCATGGGGGTGAAGCTTAGGGAGAAGGCTAAGTTGGGTTCGCATCAATTGAAGGATGTTTCTCAAGTGTGGTACACTCAATGGAAAGACAATAGGACGATTAAGTCAGGTCCCATAGAGTGGGAGGAGTTTAAAAGGGCTTTTTTAGGGAATTTTTTTTCTCCATATGAGGAGGAAGGTGAAGATTGGGAGGTTCATTGACCTAAGCCAAGATAAGGAGAAGGTTAAAGAGCTCAAACTTAGGAGAAGTCGAAGAATTTTGAAGAGAAGAATGAGGATTGAGAAAAAGTGTTAAGTGAATAAGCAAGGTCAAGATATATTTAAGAAGAGAGGCCAAAATCAAGATGGAGCTAGTGTTTCAAAAGAGAAGCTTGGGATAGGTAGTAGTTCTCAAATTATTAAGCCAACTTGTTCTTCTTGTGGAAGGAGGCACTATGGGAAGTGTCTAGCCGGTACTAGTGGTTGTTTTGGTTGTGGTAAGGAAGGACATAAGGTGAGAGATTGTCCTATCGTTGCGGCTAGAGGAAGAGAGTAATCTAGTTGCTATTGGTGCTCCAGAGGATGATGCTCCAACAAAGAGGCGTTTCTATGCACTCCCGATTAGGAGATCAAAGCCAAATGAGAATGGTAATGATGAAGAGGGTAAGTCCTTGATTTTATTTTTAGAGTTATGAGTTTGTTATAAGTGGGGGAGTATGGTTAGTAAATAGGATAGAATGATATAAAAGCATGTTGCATGCTCATGGTATTTATGAGTTTTGTTGAAACTGAATTTCATTAGCTTTTTGCATTGTGTATTTTATGAAGTTATGATTATATTTTAACATATGTTTAAGTGATGTTACTTTGCATATTAGCATGTTTATATCATGATTTGCCTCAAAGTTGCATTTTTGGAAAGATTCCTAAAAATAATTGTATGCTTGAGACTGCTCACTGTAACATTTATGGAAAAGTGACTAATTTATTTTTTCGTCTAAAATTTTTGTAATGTGGTTAGAACTGATATTTATAAGTATGATATTAAATATAAAATGAGTTTCTACTATTTGGAATGAAGAATGTGAGTTTTGTAGCATAATGAGTATAGAATGGTTTTCTAGTTTCTTGTTGTGTTGTAAATCTCTTCGATATGTGAAATTTATGTTTTATTCTTTATTTTATTTAATGGTATGTTTATTATATTCTAGTTGAATCTCTATTCTTGGAAGTGTTCGGAGAGTAGCAAGTATCATTCGAGGGCGAAAGTTGTCCACGTGGGGGAGATTATAAGACCCCGATAATAACTTAGGTGAACTAGAGCCTAACATGTTGTTCTTGATTTTATAAAGTCCTAAATAGAACTAATATATGTTATAGAGGTATTAGCTAAAGTATTAAGTACATTGGATGTCAAACGTCAAGGGATGACCAAGATGTTCGAAGACTAAGTCACCTTAGTACCTCATCTGTTGTTCTATGTGTTTATGTATAATTCATGAGGTTTTATGGTCCTTAAATGAGTTATTATATCATATATAGGAATTGTGTCGAGTTTCGTGGAGTTTGGAGGTGAAACGTCCAACAACGTCCATGACGCTTGAAAGATATGACTTGAAATGACCTTCTATGTCTAGGCATGTTTCATTGATTTTATTAGTTCGTTTTAGGTGAAATTCCTGTGAGAGGTGATAAACTCATATACTACAATTTTTGGTTGTAAACACCCGGGAAAACATCCCCAAGCACCAACCAAGGATCCTTGAGGAAGGACCCATGTTGGTGGCCAAAACTGCCCACAGGCAGTCCACCGAAGGAGGTTAATCGACGGCCGATGACCTGGTCGACGCCCCGTAGGTGGTGGGAGTTGTTGGAGACTTGTACTAGGAATCCAAGATTCCATTTTCCAGGCTCTAACCCAATCTGCGGTGGACAGCACTGTCCGTAAGTGAATTGATCCCCCGTCGATGGGTCAGTCGTCTGTGAGACTGTGCCTGCGTGCAACTCACTGTTAGTTTAAGGGGTGAAATTGTAATTTCGCCCCACTTCCAAATATGAGTATTGGAGGTTTATTAAGGGTCTTTTTTTGTATTTTAAACAAGTATATAAGTGTTTAACACTTAGAATATTTCTTTCTTCCCAATCAGAACCCCAAAATCCCTTAAGAATTCTCAAAAACTCCATTGAAGTCCAAAATTAAGGATGAGCTTGGAGTGACGTTTTGAGTGGAAATTCTTCATAAAATTGAATAATTAGATTCATAAAGGTATTACTTTTTATCCTTGGAACTTCTTTAATGAATGAGCCCCAATTCTCAAGATGTAATCTATGTTTTCAAAGTTGAATTGTCCAATTTCATGATTCTACCATGTGTGTTTGCATTAATGATTTCTAAACATTGAATAATGATTTAATTGATGTTGTATTGATTATATTAAAATTAATTTCCTATGAATAAAAAAATTGGGTGAACCCTATATTTTGACCAAGTTATGCTTTAGATGATATTAACCTAATATTGTTGAATTCTAGGGTAGATTTCTATGGGCTTTCTAACGATGTAATAATTGTGTTCAATTTATATGTATGTTATATTATATTGTTGAATCTCTATTGAATTGACCTAGTTTCATTTATAATCATAGTTTCTACATTGAATTATTGTTCATGGCTATTGGTAAGGGCCTTATGGAGTTGAATTGGATGATTTAGCATCGAATTGAGGTGTTGAGGATAAAGTGGGGTGTATACTACAATATTCCATTTAATTTGATATTATTTATACTTGAATTATTTTGTGATTATCATGGTTCACTTATGGTGGCGGTGTTATGTAAATTGATGTGGCCTTGTCGGCATTACTTTATGCAATATGATGATCATGGCCTTGTCGTCACTATTTGAAGTATTGTGTCTATTTGTGTAGTTTATTATGTGAAGTATTATGATATATATGTACATTTTAAGCAATTTGAAAGCATAGGTTATCTATTGATGTTATGTAGGTGATCATGTTAGACTATGACTATGACCTTATATGTGTAGCCTTAGATGTTGCTACATGATTGTTCCTACTTGACTATATAAGTTATGATGGTTATATTGATAATTATATAGTAATATTTAGGATTAAATTAAGAAGATAATGGTCATTGCTAAGTACTTATAAGAATGATATGCTATATGTGATAAGGGAAAATAATATTGTGTCTTTTTTTGTAGACTTGTGTCCCTTACTTGACTTGTGTATGAATGATATATAAATATGAGATGTCCTGACTAGGTAGGCTTTGTGCTCCCTTGTCATGTATGAATGAATGAAATATGAGACCTTAGAGGATATTAAGAAGGTCATGTCGTGGTAAAGGTTATGTTATGAATGTTGAAGTCAAGAGCCGTATGGCATCCTTCATGTAAAGGAATGGTGGACTTAAGGTTAATTGGATGGAATGGCATCATATTAATACTTAGGAATGTCATCATAAGCTATCTTAGTCGACATTGAAAGGTAACCCTAGTGGACATCTTTGGTAGGGTGAATGTGATTAGGTTATGAACTAGATAAGGAACCTCTTCATGTGACCGTTTAATGTCAATTATTCTATGAGAACCAAGGCTATTACCGAGTGATTATGTACTAGGAAGTAGATTTACTTGAGAATAAGACTAGATTACAATGTAGCTCTTATTGAGAATAGGACTAGTTTACAATGTAGCTCTACTTGAGAATGAGACTAGAGTGTATAAAAGCCCTTCATATTCCTTCACCATGTGCCTACATGGGATGCGTTAGTTCTACCCTTGGAAAGTAGAACACCCTCATCGGAGTAGGTTAGAACTCCAGATTCCATGTCTAGCTATCATGGTCTATGTTGGTTATTGCCTATTCTCATCTTGTGGGATACTTATAATACTAAAGAGTTTTATGAAGTATATGTGGTGGTATGGGACGCTATCTAGATATTGCACTATAGGCTTTCAAGGTGTTAGTTAGAGTCCCTAGGTCTTGTCTAAGACCATTACTTGAATGTCATTTATGTGATGTATGAGTCTTAATGAACTAATGAACTAATGACTTATGTTATAATATATGTAAATGGAATAAGTACCTATCTAGAGTTGTCAAGTGTTGTCTAGTTAAGGTGTGCAGGAAGCGTAGGAATGGTCACTTCGTATCTTACAGAGATGAGTCTTAAGAATGACTAAGTTAGGGAAGATGTTAATTATATGGTCATGATCCGATCTTAGGAAGTCTTAAGGGTTAATTAGGTAGTCTTAATGAGGTCAATTATGGACATTATCTTCTTGATCTAGTTGAGTAATTTTTTTTTAACCTTTAATGAGGAAATGTCATATTATCTATATTTTTATACTCTTTGTGAGAATGATTCTATCCCAAGGTAGTCTGTAGGATCACTTGAGTATGTGTGTAAGGGATTGTATGGGTGGTCGCTTCACAACTGATTCAAGTGAGACTTAGAATCACCTTTGGTAGAAGAATCTTACATTTATGTTTATGATGTCTTGAAAGTGTGTATATGACTCATCATTAGTACTCTTGAGGGTCATTTAGGTATGCCTAGAGAGGTTTTATGGGCGGTATATCTTGGTGTTTCTTAAGTGGGTCTTAGGATAGCTTTAAGTGGGATAATTACACATAAGAAGACGTCAAGGGGTAAAAAGAAGCAACTGTACAGTGAAATGAGTCACTGTAAAGTGACTAAAAAATTGCGATACTTGGTTTAAATGTTTCCTTATGTGTTTGTAAGTTGATAAATGTTTTTACTATGATTATAAATGATTTATAAATGAAAAGATGCATATTTCCAATAAAAATCCGTTTTCATGATTTTTATGCATAATGCCATACTTAGTAAATGTGGTTGTACTAACTCCATGCTTTTATGTATCTATATAGTTTTTGCTAGGTGAGGAGCTTTTGGGAAGGAAGACTTGGAACATATCATCGTTCAAGAGAAGTTGAAGTATGTCCTCATTTGACTCGAGAGCATATATATCTTTTATATTTTCCATTCGAAATATTGTAATAGACTAAGTATTTCTATATTCGTATTTTGAGGTATGGGTGGTGTCCAGAGTACTCTTGTGTCTTAACATGATGAGATTGAGACTTAGTATTTCCAATTGCTTTATATATAGGATTTTTTAATCCAATTGGTTTATATGTAAGAGTTTTTAATGACTATGTTATGTGCTGTGACACATTAAATTCCGTAATATTTTTCACTATGTTTATGCGATGAATGATATGAAAATGCTTGTATAAGACCTCCGAGAGGTCGAGTACGCCGGTTACAATCCGAGATTGTACCATAACTTCTAGGGTGTAGTTTTGGGATGTGACAAAACCTTGGGAGAGAATAATTCCTCACTCCTAATCTACCATGAGCACTATCAACTCATTCTATCATACAAGATATACATGACCATGTCACGCTCGGAGCCTAGACCCTTGACGTAGTCGGCACTAGAAGACATTTGTCGGACCCCAAGTGAACCCTTTACCTTACTTTATTAACTCAGCAGAAGATTTACTCATCTCAGAAAAAGAATTTGAAAACATTTTTATAAGGTAACTTAAATAACTGTCGTGTCCAAGCTGGAACTTAAGTGTTTACACTATAACATGAGAAGTATAAGAGAAAGGATACTTCAAAACTTAACTACTACATTCTCCATGAATCCTATAAACTAACTGAGATGGATGTTGGGATAGACCCTACAACATTTTAAAACTAAACTAGCAAAGTAAAATAAAAAGATTGTCCCCTGGAATGGAGTCTCACTAATGACTCAGGAGCTCAACCTGGATCAACGAAGTGCAGCGTGTTAATCCTAGTTACTTGCGTCTGCATTATAAAACGAAGAAGGCCAATTAGTATCAGCACATTGAATGTATGAGTATGCCAGTTGGAGTGCTAAAAACAACTATAAAGCTTGCAATAGAGTAAGAATGAACTTACCTTTGCGATGCTCAACTCACAAGAAACAACTCAATATATGGCAATAAGATCATATGCAATAGGTAAATATAACTAATAAAAACAATGTAAATTCTTTGTTCATCAAATATGAAACAATAATAACATCAAATTTACTTGTATATGAAAGTTATATAGTTTCTATGGGAGTTTATCAAACCGACAATCATTACTATGACCCTAAGTGATGATACAACGTCTCATCCATGCTGCCAGAACTGTCCTTTACTTTGACATCGCATAGGACATCCTCAACCTAGTGGATCTACTAGCTCACTTACGTGATAATATTAAAAGTACGACACATTAAAACCCATGATGTCTACATGGTTTACATGGGGACTTGAGTTATTTGAACTCACATTCCCACATCAAGGCTCAATAGTACTCCAAAAATATACTTTAGTTCATCTTTTAACAAAACTTCCTTCCTATTGGTCGAGATAATTTACTGAACCCTTTATCTTTAAAAACCTATTTTTGGAAACAATGTTGCCTTCTTTAGTTTAAAACTCTTTTGAAACTTCATAGTTTCCTTTTTAATATAAATGTAAACATTTATCAGCCTTTAGGGAGTACTTATTCTCCCATATAACTTTAGAGAAATGAACTCAAATCTTGCTCTTTACTTAACGTGAAACTTAAACTGCTAAGCAATACTTAGTTCCCATATATCTTTTGAGAATTTAACTCAACTCTTTTCTCTTTGCTCGACTAATACTTGAAACTTAAATCAAAGTTAAAATGATTGTTTAAGACTCTTTGAAAACTTTAAGAACTCACTTTTACTTGCTTCTTAACTTTTAACCCTGACTCTTAACTTCCTTGACTTTGATGTTATCTTCCCTTGAATTGTATTATGTATTCAAGGATCATGATCTTATGTTTAGGGATGATTTCATGATGTTTAGAGTACACATGGAGTGTTGGAATCAACTAGAAATGAATGGTACATAACTTAAGAACTAGTACGAAAAAATTGGGAAAGAACGAGGTCTCCAGGGGGTCTTGGCGGTCTAAAAGGCACGGGGCGACAAGTTTTGTCAGGCGGACCCTGGTCTGGGGCGCTATGGCTGGTTCTGCGTGCTAGGACCTATCAGATACAACCTGCCCAGAGGGGCTCTGGCAGGTGTGGCGCCCCAAGGGAAATTTGATTGGTCCTCCAATGTTATTTCCGTTTTTCATTTATAAACCTCAAAAAATTCCATGTATCCCACTCCAAACACTTAGGATCCGTAAATACTACCCAATAGAATAGACTCAAAAACAGTTCGGAAAATGAATCGAACCTACGAGAGATATACTATAGTTTAACAAACAAGAACTTCACAACTTTTCATCACGAACATCCAGATTTTCCTTCAAATAACTCTAAATTTGATGCATTGAATCATACTGAGGTGTGTGTTAAAGGACCCAACAGAGAATGATCTCACATACCTTTATAGGGATCACCAACGACGAAATCCACGCAACAATTTTGGCGTTTCTTGGACAATTCGTTATCTTCCTCTTCTTTTCTCATTTCTGAAAATCCCTAAGCATTCTTGGTTTTTATAAATGATATGGGACTTGGTTTTTACATATAATATAAGCTTAAAACAAATTAGGAAATACCAGGGTAATAAGACAACTTTGCCCTAACAAATATCCGAATTAGATTTTCCTCAGTTCAACAACCCAACTTTTGAAAGGCATTTATCCTTCAAACGACCTCGGATTTTCGGAAACGCGGTGTAGTTTGACAGATATTCCCAAGGTAAAACCAACCATATAAAGAACTCATCAAAACTTCTCATGATCTAGAAGTTATGTCCATTTGAACATTACTAAAACTCACGTTCGAAAGCTGGAAATTTTCCCCTACTTATTTACTAAAAGTATTATTTCTTGGTTTCTTAGTTTATTCTTAGTTATTTCAAGTTACGAGATGTTACAATATCTCCCCTTTGGGAACATTTCTCTCTCGAATGAGAATTCTTTCACTAAGCTAAGAGTAGTAACATCATCTCAACACTCAACAAACAAAAGCAAGTAATAATTTCCTTATAAATAGCCTCATAAATTTCAAAGAAGAGAATTTAGAACCTTGATCTTCATTCTCAACGGATTCAATGAGATGTGGATATATCATCTCTATATCCTCCCTAGCTTCCCAAGTCGATTCTTTAAAGAATTCCCCGAGATGTGGACACGAAACCTAGGACCACAAGTGACCCAACCTAACCGTGCTGGTGTGGTCATCAGCATGCTAATGATAATAAACTGATGCGGAAGCTGAATCATAATTAAATCTGAAAAGAAGGGGACTACCCATATTATATAGCTAAGATATTTGAAAATAATGAATTTAATACAAAGGAAATATTAACTCAATACTAAGCTGAATCTAACTATGTCAGAAATAAGCTTCTAAAATGGACTAGAAATACTGGAACAAGTCCCCAGCTAAATCTAGCAAAAACTCAAACTAAATGACTATAGATTGAAATGACAATCATGACTTTTGTCCTCGGAGAATGAGGACTCACCACTGAATATGATGAACTGGAGATCGGAAATCGATCTATGTGTGATCTAGATGTTGAGAACCTGAACCTATATCACGAGAAAATGTAGCTCATGTATGCATCAGTACTTGAAAGGTAATGAGCAAGTAGGATAGAGTAAAGCTAAAACAAAACATAACTGAACAAGCATAAAAGCAAGTATAATAAGCTTACATTATAAACTTAATTCTGAGCTAAGTGAATGCAATGACCAATTTAAAACATGCTGAAACTAAATACTGAATATACTGATAAATGGTCAATGCAGAGAGTCTGAATGATCTGTGGGAGCTACTAATAACTGATAATAAAACCACATGAACTAATGTGGAGTTCGACGCATATGCCCCATTGAGAGGAGCCAATACACCCTACCAAAGGTATCAAGGTATGCTGACGTGATCACTAAATTTATTTCCCAAAGAGGGGACTTATAACCTACTTGGCTAGTAGTTTTGGGACTATTGGGTACACTAAACCCTAGTGCAACTCGGAATTATGCTACTCCCATGAATTTTGTAAATTTACTGATTATGTATGAGTTACAGTATATACGGGATAGCTCGAAACAGAATATGCAAGTGAAAATGCAACAATTAATCTAGTAATTATGCATTTATAACTGAGGCATGTATATACAAAGTGTCTCAAATATCTAACCTAGCATGTGTAATTCAAGAACTAACGAAATACAAACCTAGGGTTCTGAAAGTCATGCGATAATCTGAGTCATAACATGATAATCTAATTTGGAACATGTATCTAATAGGTCCATGAAGTTCTATCAAAGTTCTAGAAACCTTAGTCTTAATAATGATAAAAGCATCAAGAATTTGACTGAAAACTAGGGACCCTATGGATGAAAGGAACCCACCAGTGAAATCCCAGATACCTGGCAATGAAATCCACAAAAAAATACTTATGTTTAAGGGCAGGAACTGCTGGAGCTTGCTGCGTTATTGAACTAGGGTTACTGAGCTTTTTCTCCGTTCTTGCTTCCTATTTTCTAACTTTTGATTTAATAATTTGACTTAGATATGTTTTAATTATGTTTCTAGGCTTAAACTGACTAAAATCTTATTATTTAGGGTTAAAACGATGAAAATTAAGGTTTAAATAAAGTGGGAAGATCCAAAAGACCCCCAATGAAAGTTGTTGTGGGACCAAACGACGGCTAAAACTGATGGTTCATCATCTGACCGATGCCTTGTCTTTTGGTCCGTCGACTAGACCTGTTCGACAAGCCCTTACTAAAATGGGCATAACTATTTACTCGGAGGTCTGATTTTAGCAAAGTTGGTGGCAATGGAAAGCTAATTTAATTAAGTATCTGTGAGTAGGTAATGGGAAACCTAATTAATTTTGTGCTAAGAGTAATGACTATTTGAAGTTGATCCAACTACATTTCCCCCTTAACTGTCTACTAATTCCCACCTACGGTCAGACCTACGGACCCTAGGTCCACCTACGGACCGTGCTGGTCATTCGTAGCTCTTGCATAGATAGGTGAATGGGGGTATCGATCGACGCTCACGGACTATAAACCGTATCCGACCTAGGGAACATAACTCCGTCCCTCGTCCAAGACTTAACTAATTTTTCTGGGCTGAATTTTCTTGGGAGTTTCTAATCCCGTTGTGCAGGACGGATCGTGGGTAAGGCTACGGTCCTTCGATGCCACCGTTGGTTGCACCTGCAGATTTTTTTTCCGCAAAGCTGGTTTTTGTTCTATTTTGGTTACGGGGTGTTACAAATTAGTTCCTCCAAAGGACCTTGACTGAAGCAACTTCCTTTGTCCTTAACTTGCGAACTTAACGATCTAAAATATGAAACGAAATTTCTTCATAGGATAAGTTATCATTAATCCCCACATTCTCTATTTGTACTATCAATTCAGGATCACCAAAACACTTATTCAACATAGAAATATGAAAGACTAGATGAACTACCGCTACCTCTTGGGGTAACTCCAACTCATAAGCCACATTCCCACTCTCTTGAACATAATATAAGGTCCAATATGCCTGGGAATAAGTTTCCCAATTATTACAAAACCTCATAACTTCTTTCATGGGTTAAACCTTAAGATACAATCAATCATCTACCTCAAAATCTAATGGCCTTCTCCTAACATATGTGTAGGACTATTAGCGACTCTGTGCGGACTTCAAATTTTCCTGAATCACTTTAACCTTCTCCATATCTTGGTGAACTATATTTGTCCTATCAATCCTGCTTCACCCACTTATAACCACCCAATAGGAGATCTGCATACTTCTCCCATAAAGAGATTTATATGGAGCAATTGGATGTTCGAATTGTAACTGTTGTTGTAAGCGAACTCAATGAGAGGTATCTGATCATCCCAATATCCATTGAATTTTATAACACAATCTCTTAACATGTCTTCTAAATTCTGGACAATTGATCTTCTTGTCCATCTGTCTAAGGATGAAAAGCAGTACTCAAATTCACCTTTGAGCCCAAAACATTCAAGAAGTATTTCAAGAATTGTGCAGTAAATGGTGATCTTCTATCTGACATAATAGACACGGGAACTCCATGATTCCTTACCACTTCTTGAAGGTACAACTTAGCATAATCCTCGTCCGAATAGGTAGTCTTTACTGGTAAGAAATGGGCTGACTATGTCATTCTGTTCACAATTACCCAAATAGAATCATATTGCCTTCCATATCTTGGAAATCCTGTAATGAAGTCCATATTAATCATCTCCCACTTCCATTCCGGAAGTTCTACATCTTGAGCTAAACCTCTAGGCTTTTGGTGCTCTATTTTCACTTGCTTATAATTCGGGCACTTGGCAACAATGGCAACAATATCATTCTTTATACCTTCACACCAATATACCTCTCTCAAATCACGGTACATCTTGGTGGAACCCGGATGAATGGAATATCAGGAGCTACAAGCCTCCTCCAACTTCGTCTCTTTGAGTCCATCTACCTTATGTACACATAATACGCTTTATCACTTCAGCACACCATCTCCCCCTTATTCAAAACCAATACTCTTTGCTTATGGACACTTGCCTTCAAATCAAGAAAAATGGTATCTCGGTCTTGCTTCTCTTTCACTTATGACACTAATGATGACTCAGCCCTATTGGTCACCACTATACCTCCTTCTGCAGAATCCATAAGTTGGACTTCCAAACGTGCGAGTCTGTGCACATCCTTAGCTAACTCCCTCTTTTATTTTTTGACATGGGACATACTTTCCATGGACAACCTACTTAAGGCATCAGCAACAATGTTAGCCTTACCTGGGTGGTAAAAAAAATACTCAAATCATAATCCTTGATTAATTCCAACAACGTTCTCTATCTGAGGTTAAGTTCTTTCTTAGTGAACACATGTTGGAGACTCTTACGATCAGTGAATATATCAACATGAATTCCATACACAAGTAGTGACACCATATTTTTAATGCAAACACCACTGCAACCAATTTTAAGTCATGAGTTGGATAATTCTTCATATGACTCTTCAAGTTTATGAAGAATAATCTATTACCTTACCATTCGGAATCAACACACATCCCAAATTAACTCTTGATGCATCACAATACACCACAAAACCTTGAGTACCCTCTAGTAAGGTAAAAAAAGGAAAGGTAGTCAATCTCTTTTTTAATTCGGGAAAGCTTTTCTCACAAGATTCAGAGGTTCTTCACACTATTGAAACTTTATTGTCTTCTAAGTTAGCTTGGTCAGAGGAGATGAGATAGATGAGAATCCTTTAACAAATCTCGTATAACAGCCAGCCAAGCCCAAGAAACTCCATATATATTTTTGGGACATGGGTGTAGAACAACTTTGAACTGCTTCAATCTTTTGAGTGTCAACTCTAATCCTATCACCAAAAACAATGTCGCCCAAGAATGCCACTTACTTAAGACAAAACTCATACTTGGAGAACTTGACATAAATCTCCTTATCCTTCAAGGTCTAAAAAAAAATCCTTAGCTGACTAGCATGATCTTCTTCATTCCTTGAATAAAAAATATGTCATCAATGAAGATGATTAAAAATAGATCTAAATAAATTTTAAAGACTCTTTTCATAAGATTCACGAACATTGCATGTTAATTTGTTAAACCAAAGGACATAACAAAGAATTTATAATGTCCATACCTTGTTCTAAAAGCTGTTTTTGGAATATCACATTCCCTTACTTTCAGTGATGATAGCCTGATCTGAGTTCAATCTTGGAAAAGCAAGAAACACCTTAAAGTTAATCAAAGAGATAATATATCCTTGGAAGAGGATAATTATTCTTGATGTTCACCTTATTCAATTGATGGTAGTCTATACACATCCTAAGAGACCCATACTTATTCTTTACAAACAAGATCGGAGCGCCCAAGGCGAGACACTTGGTCGAATGAAGCCTTTGTCTAACAAATCTTTCAATTGTTTTTTTAGCTCTTTTAACTCTCCTAGTTCCATTCTGCATGGATTAATTGAGATAGGACGAGTATCTGGATGATATCTAGACATCATAAAAGTAATGCATCCAAATCTTTAAGGCAAAAAAACAGCCTGTAGTTCTAAATCATTTGCAGGATGGTTTTTATAAATTATATGTTTCTAGAGTCACATGGATTGGAATAATGGTGGTCTGATAAGTTGGAACTACAAATGATTATTAGTAACATCCAACAATTGAAATCCTTATACACTATGCCAGGTGCTCACTAACATCAGTAAAGCGATAACAGATAAAAAAAGGTGGCTTCGCAACCCCTTTGCTCAATAGATAACTCATTTTAAATGCATACATGACCATCAGGGAATTCAACCCTTGTGAGTAAAGAGGTTCAGTGTTAGACTAAAATATTAGAACTTGAAATCTCATGTTAAGTTAAAAGTGTAATAATCAGGTAACATTATCTCAATAGATATCATCTTAAGTTGTGGATCTCTGTAAACCTTAAATGTGTGTGTCAGTAGAATCCTTGTTTATTATAAAGGCATATATGGTGAGGTGAGTATCTACATTACCGAAAAAAAAATTACAGAAGAAAGACGATTCCGACCTTGGTCAAATTCTTTGCCAAAGCCCAAAATATTGATCATTCAACTTTTGTTTGTAATATAATTCTATGCAAAATGAATCAACAAAATTTATTAATGTAATTTTCAAGGAATCTCACTTCAGAAAAAATTAAAAATCAATAGGACAATTTTCGTATTAATTAAGCTTAGAAACATTATACCACAAAGAAGAAAAAAACGGGGGAAGCAGAGCAAGCAACGTCATAATTTACTTCAACAATGGCTGAGTAAGATATAGATCGCGCAAGGATATAAACAGGCAAGTTCTTGCTAAATCAGAGTAATACTATTATTTTAAAGAGAGCGTCATTATACTATGTTCTCATCCGCCTGGTAATCACATGGAGACCTACCACCACTAAACTATGTAACAATATGCAAACTAGATATCAATACATGTTCAATAAGGTAAAATGTCCATACAATCTACCTAATCTTTGTTGAAGAGTCAGCATTTGTATCCTTCAAAGGATTCATAGAATTACAAAACTGATCTCAACATTTTGAAACTAAAATTATGAATAAAATCCTCATATGTTTGGAATAAAAAAATCAACTATATTGTGAGCTTACGACGCTAAGGGAAGGTGATTGTGTAATTCAAGTAGGATTATCACGTTTGTACATCAGAAAGCTTTCAAAAATGAGGTGCATATGAAATATGGCTGGAACCATTATTAGAACGAAAGAGAAAGTTCTCATAATATAATTATATGACGTTGTCTAATGTATACAATACGTTAATGTATTATTGGAAAGAACATTATTTTCATTCTATCTGTTTTAAATATCGAATAGTTTATATTCATGTCCGAAATTCTCACTAAGGAATAAATAAAACCTCTCAATTAACACAAAAATGATACTATAAATACTACTTTTGATTAAAATAATAAAATTTTACCTATGACTTTGTCGCAATTTTTTATAATATTAAACTTTGTACTAAAAAATATGCAAGAACCTATCTTCCCCACTAACATCTATCACTAATGATAAAACTCAAAACCAATATAAACCCCAAAATTTCTATCTGTTATCTTCTCAGGAATGACATCTTTCAGTTTTTCTTCATATCAATTTCCCAAATATCTTCTGGGAAAGTAGTAGAATATGTCGACATTCTTTCAGATAGAAAAATTATAAATATAGTAGATAAATATATCTACATCATCAGATTTATTTATATGGATTTATATACATTCCAAATATAAACCCCTATACATATTTAATGATTTACCTTCAATACCAATTTCAAAGATCTGTTTGCATTTGTATTTCCCTCTTGGCTGAACTTTATTACAATAAAAATATGGTATCAGCAACAAAACTCAATGTGGAACTCAAACATATCTACCAAATTAGACAAACCAAAAGTATTGCTTTTTAGTCGTGAAATCAACAAATAAATATGTACTTTATCATGGATAAATAGACAAACCCAAACAATGAATTTGTAGAAGATACTCTTCATATGCGCGATGAAAATTGCTTTATTGTTCAGAGGTACAATAAGAAACTCGTACGAATGAAAGGAAAAATGCAAGAATAATATTTAGGGCACTCTCGAGTTTTGGAAATTGGGGAAAATAGATATATGGGGGAAGGGGTGGATTTATTTTAGTTGAAACTTTATGAGACTTAGTAGGTCATACTTGTTAAGTGTTTCTTTTAGAGTTTCAGATATAACACACTTAAAATTGTTGTAATCTATATAAATAAGTGTTGCCTATAATATTTTTATTTGGGAACACTTATTATGTGTAGCCTATAATTACAAAGATCACACTTTAAAAGTGTTTCCAATGTTTCCGTGGCCAAAAAAAAAAAAGTCACGCCTTGACAATGTTCCATTAGATATTTTTGGCAACAGTTTTTAAGTGTTACCTGGAGTTGGTGTGTCCTTAGACCAAATTTGGTGTAGTGGAATTCCTTTAGAAAATCATATGTATCCTTGAGGCATATGCAATGACATTCCCATTTTGTATAAGAACATACCCTAATCCAATCCTTGAAGCATCACAATAAGCAACGAACCCACCACAACCTTCCGGTAAAGTTAACATCATAGCGGATGTAATACAATCTTTCATGTCTTGAAAACCCTTTTCACAAGCTTCCGAGCATACAAACATAACCTTGTTTGGTTTAATGCTATCAAAGGGAGTGGCATTCAAAGAAAACAATTCGATAAACGTTCAATAATATTTGTCCTCGCAAAATAAATTTTTAATATACGAAATGGATAAAGGTCTAGATCAATTTTTAAATAGATCCACCTTCTTAGGAACTACATCAATATACTTACCAGAAACAATGTGAGCAAGAAAATCTAAAGATCTGAACAAAACTTGCATTTGCTTTCGTTTACAAATACTTTTTGGTCCTTGAAGACTTGCAACATAATTCTTAAATGATCAATATGCTCATCTTCACTCATGAGTAAATAAAGATGTTATTGATAAACACAATCACAAACATATTAAGATATCGTCCAAATACTCTATTCATCAAGTTCATGAATGTTATTGGAGCATTAGTCAACCCAAATGACATTACCAAAAACTCATAATGATCATACGAAGTTAGAGAAGTCATCTCCGGAATGTCACATTCTTTCACCCTCACTTGGTGGTAACTCAATCGGATGTCAATCTTAGAGATGTAACTCTCATCTTGTAGTTTATCAAACAATTACATATTATTGGAAGAGGAAAGTTATTATAAATGGTAACTTTGTTCAGTTGCCACTAAGAAATACACATGGAAAGAGAACCATTCTTCTTACGAACAAAAAAAGTTTTAGCGCCCAATAGAGAGATACTCAGTTGGATGAACCCTTTTTCTAACTAGTTTTCACTTTATCCTTTAGTTAATTAAATTCTACAAAATCCATATAGCATGGATGAATAGATATAGTTTGTTTATCTAGGAGAAGGTCAATATCAAAGTCTATTTTCTTTTTGGGAGGAAGACCAGGTAGATTATCAAGAGACACTTCTAGAAATTCATTAACAATGGGGACTCACTCAAAAATATTGGTTTTAGAATTTGTATCTCTAACCCAAACAAGTTGATATATACAACTACGGGTGTACATCGGTTGGTTTAGTTTGATTGTTTCATTAAAAAAATTTGAACCAATTATGTCAGTTTATTAAATCTAAAAACCAAATCAAACAATATAAAGTCGGGTTTTTTTGTTTTGTTTTTTCACAACTACACGGTATTTTAACAAGCAATCAAACACTTTTTGACTTACCTATATGATACACTAAACTTAAAAAAAAGTCAAGTGAATAGAAATTTATGAATATAAAATATATATTTTGAAATATCAACGTTTATTATGTTAAATTGATAAGATTGCAGGCTAAAACAAAATGAATATAGAAAATATTTATAAATTATATTGTTAACTTTGAATTTAAAAAACTATAACAATATAATTTTAACTTAGGATCTTAATACAAAATAAAATATTTAAAAGTTTTACAAGTCCAAAGTTGAATAAAATATATAAACATTGAAAACTATTAACTAACTATACATATATATATATATATATATATATATATATATATATATATATGACAGTTTGGTTTGGGTCCGCTTTGACTTTATTTCTTCTAATAACAAACCAAACCAAGAGTGGTTAATTGTTTTTCAACCATCAAACCACAAGTCGTCTTTTTTATTTGAACCTACGGTTTTACTTGTATAACCCTATAAAAAAACCTTTAGAAATCATTTTTCTATCTTTATGAAAAGAAATACACTGACCCTTAGGCATAGAATTTCTCCTTTTCCCCACTAGGGTGAGCTCATTTTAAAACTGAAATTTAAGAACTAGGGTTCTACAATGAACATAAGCATAACTAGAATGGAGACAATCAATATTATGAATAACATTGATATCTGACATATCAAACCCTACAAGATTAACACAACTGAATCTATGGAAAAGGACATAAGACACTTTTTTAGACTCACTTAGCCACAATAGATTCACCAATAGGAGAAACGACTAAATAACGTCTAACAACACCTCCACATAAACATCAAATCCCATAAAAACATATGGCGTCATAAAATACAAAGTAGCACCAGGATTAAGAAAAGCATAAACATCAAGAAAACCTTTTTTATTGGAAACAAAATCAAGAAAACCATCATTATCATGATGAGTTTCCAGTGCATAAAATTGATTTTGCTTTCTTGAAATCGAACCTAACAACTAGTTGGAGCTTTTCTTCCGTCTCTTTTCTTACTAGAAAGTGATGCAAAGTAACTTATCTTGACCACTCTTACCACTACTAATGAAACCATCCACAATGGCTAAGCATTTAGCAGTATGCTTCCTTCCACACCTAGAAGATGTAGACAAAAAAGATAAACCATAATTTCCTTCTCAAGGCTTAGGGTTATAATTATTATAATTTTTGAACATTGGATCCAGAGCATTAGAGTTATCTTGATCGAAAAATCTTTTTCAGAATCTATAACAACCATCTCCATGAAACATCAAATGTGAAGTCACCATCACTAATCTTTGTCCTTTTAGACTCACTATATTTTTCCTTAAGCTTCTCCTCTTTAATTTGTTTGGAATATGTCATTAAACTTGAAATATCAATTTCCATAACGATCATGGCAGTACGACATTACTTAACAATCATTTCGAACACACCAAAACAAACTTACTAATACTTTGCCCTAGAATCGGCAACCATGGTAAGGGCATATTTGGATAATTGTGTGAATTTCTAAGCATACTCCTTCACACTCATACTTTCTTGAAAAAGGTTATTGAACTCAAGTGATTCTTTTTACCTCATCTCATGGGAAAAAAACTATCAAGGAAAGAAACTTTAACCTTCTCCTAATGAAGTGGACCACAACAGTAGTCCTCTCTTTTTTCAATTGGTGGAATCAAACTTCAATAATACCCTTAATTTGATAAGGGATGAATTTCTCCCTTTCCATTGGTGCCACATCCATGATAATCAAAACCTTGTACATATGATTAACGAACACTTGAGAATTTTCATCAACCTTGGAATCATGAAACCTGAGGGAAATCATTTTAGTAAAGACACTCAATTTAGTCCACATTTGGGTTTATGAGGATCAAAACCTCTTTACTGTCTTTAGTCATCATTGCTTAAACTAACACTTGAAAAGCATCTCGGAACTCCACATTAGTCACTTGTTCTACCAATGGTTCAACTGGAATTTAAGGAGCTTCTTGTTTAACTTTTTCTCCCGCATTCCTTCTAACATATTCTCTTCGAGGAGCCATATCCTAAAAAGCATCAGATAAGGTTTAGGAGAAAGATGTAAACAGTCTATTACACAACTTTAGAATTATGAAAGAAATTTAATTTTCTAAAATATATTATAGCCGCTTATCCATAAGTGTGGCTCACTTCACAATCATGAATAAGACTCTACTCAAATGTGTCTTGTGAGACATCCCAGGATCTTTCTAAACCTTCTTCAGATATTAGGTTTATGATGACCCAAAATATACCCTAGGTGTAACATGACATATAAAACCCTGAAAGGTTCTACACAAGCTAGTTAGACAATTTCATACAAGATAGTGGAAATAAATATTTCAAAAGAAGCAATTTCATATCATAAAAGTGTTTGACAACCTAGGTATCTAACATAGTCCCAACAATCCATCTAATACAATCAAGAAGTTGTTAAGACATAACCTCTACACCATGCACAATGTCTAAAAAATGAACTGAAGAAAAGCTATAAAATTTTCTTAGTCCTAAGAACATAAGAATTCACCAATATTGGATGTCGACAAGGGACATAAACAAGCCACACACATGCAAGGTGGGAACGTCAGACCCTAGAATAGTGAAAGAATGTAGGTGTAACTATGCATTAGTAGATTGAATCTACAAAGTATGATAGAAATGCATAAAAAATAACAAATCACGCTAAAAAATCTTCATGACATGCAATGACCAAGCTAAATCGTATGATAAGAAGTTACAAAACACAAGTGGTAATCATGGTCAATGCAAGCTTAACATATTTATAACACTTGGTGAGATACTTTGATAGTGAACCTAATTCATTCTTGTAGGATGATTACTATGAACTTGCAGAGACCATATGAGAGAATACATCAAATATGATCAATATCCAACACCGAAATAGATGTCCTAATGTCCCAGATAAGGATCCTTAACTTATAGCGTAAGTGAATCTATTAGCTAAGACATCCTACGAGGGCATGAAGTGACGAACAATAAGAATTGATACTAGAGACTCGACAGAGCCTCCATGGAATGGCACAATGAAGCTACCAAATCAAGCTAAATTCATTTAAAATAGCTCCTTAAATCCTTATTCAACATAGGTGATAAAACCTTTCAACCTTATGAATCATTCTGTGAGAGTATTTAACAATTTTTGTTATATTTTTATCTAAAATCATCCTCAAGTCAATTAAATCAATTTCACAAAGACATGTATATGTGTATATATTCATATTTGGTAGTTCATAAGCTTCATTAGGTGTTCATAGTCAAAGATCATTGACCATGCATGGCTTCATATGAATTCAAATCAAACACATGTAATACCTTCACTTCATGCAATAGAAGATAGAGAATAGCTAACTAAATCATACTTGAGAAGTACCCAAATTTAGAATTGAACTTTTGAAAATGGGATATTTGGAGACGCAATGGAGGAAAAGACTCCCCCGGTGAAAACGAAATAACCTGAATGATCGAAGCCCAAATACTATGTTATATTGAAGATCCTTAATTTACACCCTTGCTTCGTCCTCCTTAGAATGAGAGAGTTGGAGCGGATGAATATGGTAGGGAATTATGGATTTAGTAGAATGATTTATAATGGTTAATTTTAGAAATTTAAATTCATATATAGATCTTAGAAAATGGTTCAAAACAACATAGCTTAGTCATCAAATTCTAGAGGAAATACCCAAAAAAAATCACAAAATTAATTATCGGACAATTTTACGGGTGCGACAAATGGACCGCAGAACCTTTTCTAGTCCATAGACCCCAACCATAGAACTCTACTTTGACCTTAAGATTTAACTAAGTATGTACCATCCTACAAGACCTACCTAAGACTCGTAAAGCTTTTCATGAACCATTCTAGACGATCGTAGAGTGAGATAGTGAAAGTTTATTTTTCTAAAAGTTCAATCGCCCAAAATAGTAAAATAAAATTCTATCTTTTTCTTTTATCGAAATCAAAGGTGTTACATTTTCTGACTATTTTTAAATTATAATATTTTACATATTTATTATAATCATTTTGACATAATATTAGCATAAAAGATACAGACTAATTACGGAGCAATAAAACATTAAAGAGATTTAGATTATTTGAAATAAATGACAATATATATATTGAATCTTAATAGACTCTTTATCATAAAGTTAGTCACATGTACACATTAAAGATTAATGATTTTTAACATAAATAATGACAAAAATGATTGGGAGATTTTGATCCTATTATTTTACAATGGCCTCCCTTACAATTTTGCTTGCAAAGATTATCACATTTTGTATCATTACTGGAACCCGGAATACATCTCCCAATGTGGTTGTCATTGCAACATTTCAAACCATCTCCTTGGACCAAACCTTAAATTTATATTTGGTTGTGAATTTTCTTTTTATATAAAGATTCAAAATTTTCTATCATAAGTTATTAGGTTCATAATAATATATGGAGGAAATAAATATGTAAGTCAATTATTTGATTTTGTCCCAAAATTGGAAAATATTTTTATACATTATCTTATACTTTAAATAATCACTTTATCCATTCGTTTTGTTGTAAAATGTATCAATTTTTACTAATAATAAAAGTAAATGTTTACAAAACAAATGAAATTGTCTTGTTGATGCTATAGGTGTTAATGGTTTGGTTGGGGACTATTTTCACTATAGACAACAAAACATACTAAGTAGGTTTTTCAAATATTGTAACCAAGCAAAATAAATTAAGCAAATTTTTATTTCTTTGATTTGTTGGTTAATATGGGTTACCAATCTTTAGAAATATATAATATTATATTATTCAATTTATTACGAACTGGAAGAAAATACATTGATTGATAAAAGTTAAAGTTATAAATTGAACAAGAAAGTGAACACATATATATTGGATGTCTATAAATCCAAAGACCATAAATCAATACTGTAAAAGATTAACTCATACTGTAACTCTTTTAAATGAGTATTTTTACTATTAACGCAGTTTGATTTATTCAATTTTATAAATATTTTTGAAAAACCAATAGCATGTTAACAATTTTTAAAATCAAAAATAAAATAATCAAAGAAATCTCTATGTTTTCTCTAATTTATGGTAATTGTGTTTTAGTTTTTATGTTTTTCATAAACACCCGAACTTAATTTATAATTGGTCAGTTACAGATACATAGGTTAAAAATGAATATTTGAGAGAAGGAACACAATGAAAAGGATACCATAAAGAATTTGTGAGACGCTAGACTTTGTCATTTTGTTTAATTTGATTTGAGGTTTTAAAATATGTTCTGACTAACAATCCTTTCAATTTTTATAGAGGACGGTTCATGTCACGACCCAAAACCGAGCCGCGAGTGGCACCCACACTTATCCTACTATGTGAGCGAACCAACCAATCTAAACCCCAACATTTCAAACATAATGAACAAAGACAATGCGGAAGACTTAAAACTCATTAATAAAATAAATTCAATAACTTCTAAAAACTCAACATCTATTATTCCCCAAAATCTGGAAGTCATCACCACAAGAACATCTATGATCAAATGACTAAACTAATAGTATTCTAAGAAGCTAAAATAAATAAAAAGCTAGTCCATGCCGGAACTTCAAGGCATCAAGACATTAAGAAGAAGATCCAGTCCAACCTAGAAGCATTAGCTCACCCTGAAATCTGGTGCAATGAAGACTGGCTAGAGTTGCGGTTGAGTTGAAGACGACGGTGCGTTTGCTGCACCCCACAAATAACAAAGAAAGAAACATACAAGTAGGGGTCAGTACAAAACACAAGTACTGAGTAGGTATCATCGGCCAACTCAAAATAGAAAACAGTATATATCAGATAATATCATAAATCAACTACAATACTCAACATGTAGCAACAAAAAGTACTACAATCATTAATAATTACGCCAAGTACACCCATGAGGACTCAAGCCTCAATACCATACTCATTTTGTGAAATAGGTTCATTAAATTGAGTATATTAACATATTTAAAGATTCATTCTCTTTACTATCCTGGTGTCGGAACGTGACACTCCGATCCTCATCATACTATCCTTGTGTCGGAACATGACACTCCGATCCTTATCATACTATCCTGGTGTCGGAACGTGACACTCCGATCCATATTCTATCCTGGTGCCGGAACGTGACACCCGATTCATATACAATCCTGGTGTCGGAACGTGACACTCCGATCCATATTCTATCCTGGTGCCGGAACGTGACACCCCCCGATCCATATACTATGCTGGTGCCGGGAACCTACACAAACCCGATCCTCTATTACTATCCTGGTGTCGGAACGTGACACCCGATCCCCTAATCTCACTACTTTCGTTCATCAAGCTTCTTTTATACCAAGGCATCATCATTAACAAAGTAGATCAGGGTTTTCAAGATTTAGGATTCAATAGCCTCATCATGCTTATTTTATCACAATTATATAATCACATTCATGCAAGCATACAATTGAGCATATAAAAGGGTTTACAATACTACTCAATACATAATATTCGCTATTAAGAGTTTACTACGAATAGCATAAACCATAACCTACCTCCACCGAAGATTCGTGATCAAGCAAGCAAATTTCCCAAAGCGTTGTTTCCCTCTTCGTTCCTCTCTCTCTCGATCGCTTCTCGCTCTCTTGTTCTTTCTATTTTTCTTTTTCAAACCCTCTTTATTCTACCCTAATTAGCATATAATTAAGTATAAAAGATGATGAATTAACCCATTATTTATTTCAAGGTTGTCTCATTTAACCCCCAAGTAATTGAATTATTAATATTAAACCACTAACTTTATAATTATAAGCAGGAATAGTCCAAAACGTCCCTTAAAATATTTAACACAAATCCGACCCAGTCACGGTTTACGCAGCCTGTGACGGAGTTTACCCAGTCAGGGTTTACCCAGTCAGGGTTTACGGTCCGTTCTGTTGCTTCCATCACGGAGTTCAGAGACTAAATTTCACTAAGGGTCTATGTCAGCCCGTCATGCCTGTGACGGTCCGTGCTTGCCATTCGCGCGAAGTCAGAATCGATTTCAAGTAGTACCCAAATTTCAGAATTCTAAGTGTTTTGGAACGAGACCCCCTCGACGGTCCGTCGTGCCCATGACAGTCCATCGTGGGATCTGTCGTCACTCAGCCAGTTTTTCCAGAAATACAAAATCTGCTGCTCAAAACGACTAAACAGGTCGTTACAATAGATACCAATTTCCCATCGTTCGTCCTCGAACGATCACAAGAAAAATAAAACAAGGGCGAAAAGGAGTACCTGAATCTGTAAACAGATGTGGGTATCTTTCTTGCATATCAGCCTCCTTCTCCCAAGTGGACTCTTCAACGACCGATTCTTCCATTGAACCTTGATGGATGCAATCTCCCTCGACCTCAACTTGCGGACTTCTCTATCTAAAATAACAACAGGCTCCTCCTCATAAGTAAAATTCTCATCAAGCAGAACTGAATCCCAATGAATTATGTAGCTTCCATCCCATGGTATCTTTTCAACAAGGACACATGAAATACCGGATGCACTCCAGACAGCCCTGGAGGCAAAGCTAATTCATAAGCCACCTCCCCTACTCGCTTAAGTATTTCAAATGGTCCAATATACCTTGGGCTTAGCTTACCTCTTTTAACAAACCGCATCACCCCCTTCATGGGAGAAACCTTCAGCAAAACTTGTTCACCCTCCATGAACTCCAAGTCTCTAACCTTTCGATCTGCATATTCCTTTTGCCTACTTTGCGCCGCTAAAAACTTTTCTTGAATAGATTTCACTTTCTCTAATGAATCCCTCAAAAGGTCAGTACCCCAAGGTCTAACCTCAAATGCATCAAACCAACCAATGGGAGACCTACATCTCCTCCAATACAATGCTTCGAATGGAGCCATATCAATACTTGAGTGATAGCTATTATTGTATGAAAACTCAGCTAAGGGTAAGAAGTTATCCCAATGACCACCAAATTCTATCACACATGCACGAAGCATATCTTCCAATACCTGAATCGTTCCCTCAGACTGACCATCAGTCAGAGGGTGAAATGCAGTACTAAGGTCCAACCTAGTACCTAATTCCGCATGCAATTTTCTCCAAAACATAGAAGTAAACTGCGTACCTCTATCTGATATGATGGAAAGTGGAACTCCATGCAATCGAACAATTTCGGAGATATAGAGTTTGGCTAACTTCACTGCATTGTAGGTCACCTTGACCGGAATGAAGTGAGTAGACTTCGTTAATCTGTCCACAATTACCCAAATAGAATCGAACTTTCCCAATGTCTTTGAAAGACCAACCACGAAGTCCATTGCAATTCTCTCCCACTTCCATTCAGGAATGGGCATTCTCTGAAGTGTTCCTCCGGGCCTCTGGTGTTCATACTTTACTTGTTGACAGTTTGGACATTTGGCAACAAAATCAACAATGTCGCGCTTCATTC
Organism: Solanum peruvianum; assembly: GCA_027705065.1. Classification (NCBI taxonomy): domain Eukaryota; kingdom Viridiplantae; phylum Streptophyta; class Magnoliopsida; order Solanales; family Solanaceae; genus Solanum; species Solanum peruvianum. Next base: position 29,520,436 of record JAKWJD010001755.1, read on the forward strand.
TACTCCACCAAAGTGTTGCTTTAGGTCACGGTACATCTTGGTTGTACCCGGATGATAGAATATCCGGAACTATGAGCCTCTGTAAGAATAGTGTGGATCAAATCATCCACACGGGGCACACATACCCTTCTCTTAATCCTCAAAAACTTCCCTCATCAATTATTGCCTCTTTAGCCTCTCCTCGCAACACCATATCCGAATTCGGCTTAGTTTCTCATCATCAAACTGTTTTCCCTTGATCTTGTCAAGAAAAGAAGATCTTGCCTCCACACAGGCCAAAAATCCTCCCTTCTCATTTATTCTAGCCTCATAAAGTCATTAGCCAAGTTTTGGATTTCTCTAGCCAACGGGCGTCTAGAAACTTGTAAGTGGGCTAAACTACCCATGCTCCCTGCTTTTCTACTTAAGGCGTGCCACAACATTAGGCTTTCCTGGGTGATACAAGATGGTAAAATCATAGTCCTTCAGTAGTTCCATCCACCTTCCTCTTCTCAACTCAAATTCAAGTCCCTCTGAGTAAAGACATACTGTAGGCTACGATGATCCGTATAGACTTCACACTTAACCCCATACAGATAGTGCCTCATTGCTTTAATGCAAAACACTACCGCAGCCAACTCCAAATCATGGGTCTGATAATTACATTCGTGCACCTTTAATTGCCTCGAAGCATAAGCAATTACATTCTTCTCTTGCATTAGCATGCACCCAACCCAGAATAAGATGCATCGCAATAAACAATGAAATTTTTACCCTCTACTGGCAGGTAAGGAGGTAGGATAGGTGCAGTAGTCAGCAAGGTCTTGAGTTTCTGAAGCTTTCCTCACATTCATCCGACCATACAAATGGAACATTCTGCTTAGTCAAGTTCGTCAATTGGGAAGCAATAGAAGAGAATCCCTTGACAAATCGATGGTAGTAGCTGGCTAAACCAACAAAGCTCTTATTTCTGACACATTAGTAGGGTCTTACCCAATTCTTCACTGTCTCAATCTTAGAAGGATCCACCATCACTCCATCCTTAGAAACCACGTGCCCCAAGAAGGACACTGAATCTAGCCAAAACTCAGACTTGGAGAATTTGGCATAAAGCTTCTTCTTCCTCAACAACTCCAATACAATTCTCAAATGCTCCTCATGTTCCTTCTTACTCTTGGAGTATATCAGTATATCATCAATAAATACGATCACAAGAGATCCAGATATGACTTAAAAATCCCGTTCATCAAGCTCATGAAAGCAGCAGGGGCATTCTTAAGACCAAAAGACATTACTACAAATTCGTAATTCCCACATACCTGGTTCGAAAAGTAGTCTTTGGCACATCCGTTGCCCGTATTTTCAATTGATGATAACCGGATCTCAAGTCAATCTTAGAGAAGACACAAGCACCTTGTAACTAATCGAACAAGTCATCAATGCGAGGAATGGGGTACTTGTTCTTAATAGTTACCTTGTTCAACTCCCGGTAGTCTATGCACATCCGAAAACTTCCATCCTTCTTCTTCACAAACAAAACCGGAGCACCCCAAGGAGATGCACTTGGTCTAATAAAGCCTTTGCTTAACAACTCTTGAAGTTGGGCCTTTAACTCTCTTAACTCCGCGGGAGCCATTCTATAAGGGGGTATGGAAATGGGGCGAGTACCCAGTTCTAGATCAATGCAAAAGTTAATATCCCTATCCGGTGGCATACCAGGAAGATCTGCAGGGAACACATCCAGAAACTCACGGACTATCGAAACCGACTCAATTGAAGGTACTTGGGTAGTATCATCCCTGAGATGTGCCAAGAATGCTAAACACCCTTTACTAACCATTCTCTTAGCACGAAGAAAGGAGATGATACGAACCGGAGTGGAAGTGTAGTCGCCCTCCCACACTAACGGATCTGTCCCAGGCTTGGCCATCGTTACAGTTTTTGCATTACAGTCTAAGATTGCAAAATTCGGAGAAAGCCAAGTCATACCAAGAATTACATCAAAATCAACCATTTCAAAGATAACCAAGTCTACAGAAGTATTGCTCCCCACAAATGTCACTAGACAATACCTATATACCCTTTCAACTATCACAGACTCACCCACCGGAATAGACACACGAATAGGCATGTCAAGTAATTCACAATGTAAATTAAACCAGTAGCAATGAGGAAGATACATAAGAAAATGTGGATCCAGGATCAAACAATACAGAATCCAAGCAATCGCAAACCAAAAGATTACCTGTGATGACAACATCAGATGTCTCCGCTTCAGATCTCCCAGGGAAAGCGTAACAATGAGCCCTATCGCCAGTCTGCCCGTTGCCCCTACCATGTTGTGTTGTAGTGGATCCATTTTTCTAGTCACCCCGACCGTTTTGGTGACCACCATTACCTCGACCACCACGTCCTCCAGAATGACGGCCTCTTCCATGACCACCTCTACCTCTGACTATGGGAGGTCTGTAACTCTATCTTGGACAATACCTCTTAATGTGTCCAGTCTCCCCACATCCATAACATTCTCTGGATTCAAGCATCGGTCTCTGTGAGAATGACGAAGTCAGGGAGTAACCTCCCACCTCTGAGAAATGATGACCGGTCTGAGGTGGACCCCCAACTACAGTCTGTAGTGAAGACTGAATGGATCGGGCTGGATAACCTCCTGAACCTTTCCCTCTGGAGTAAGAACCATTAAACTCACCTCCCTTACGAAAACTTTTTGATGTCGATGCCATGGTGAAGTCATCTGGCTTCACTCCCTCTACCTCTATCACGAAGTCTACCACTTCTTGAAAGGATTTCGCTGTAGCCGCTACCTGTAAGGCTGAAATCTGCAATTCTGACCTCAACCCCTTCACAAAACGGCGAATCCGCTCTTGTGGACTGAAACAAAGTTGGGTGGCATACCTGGATAATGCACGAAACTTAGCCTCATATGCAGTAACCGACATCCTGCCTTGCTCTAGGCTCAAGAACTCAACTCTCCTCCTATCCCTCAAGGTCCGGGGGATATACTTCTCCATGAATAAGCTAGAGAATGAATCCCAAGTCATAGTTGGTGCCTGTGCGGGTTGACACTCAACATGTGACCGCCACCATATTTTGGCATTTCCCTAAAACTGATAGGTTACAAACTCAACACCAAACCGTTCAACTATGCCCATTTTATGTAGTAACTCATGACAATCAACCAGAAAATCATAGGCATCCTATGATTCAGCACCCTTGAAGACTGGAGGTTTCAATTTCAAGAACTTACTGAAAAGTTCATGCTGATCACTTGTCATTATAGGCCCTGTGGTAAACCGACGAAACGTGCCTGTTTCCAATGAGGCATCCATGCAGGGAGCCTCTGCAGCGTCCTGTCGTACTTCCGGAACCTGAGGTGCTGGTGCAGAAAACACTGGAGGTGTCTGGCCTTGATCAGATAACCTGATTAATCATCTCTGGGGTAGGTTGGGGTGGTAATTCATCATTCTGCACTTGTTCATTCTCCCCTTCCTCACCCTCTCTTATTACATCCTCAGTCGGTGGAGGAGTCACCGCCCTAGTACTACTTGGGCTAGGTGCTTGTCCTCTTCCTCTAGAGGTCGTTCTCCCGCGACCTCTACCACGGCCTCTTGCCACTGCTCCTCTCCGAGCTACAGCCCCAGTGGCTGGCTCAGACGCATCTTGTCTTGCCGGTGTTGGTGTTGGCGCAGTCGTTGCTCTAGCTCTAACCATCTGCGAAATAGAGTGAAGATGGTCAAATACCAATTTGTATCACCTAGATACCAATTGGATCCAGATAATAGCATGAAAGAAAGAAAGAAAGAATGGAATTTTCCTAAAGCCTTATAGCCTCTCAAAGAAAAGTAAAGGCGTCCCCATACCGTTCCTTAAGACTCTACTAGAATCGTTCTTGTGTGATGAGACCAACGAACCTAATGCTCTGATACCAAGTTTGTCACGACCCAAAACCGAGCCGCGAGTGCCACCCCCACTTATCCTACTATGTGAGCGAACCAACCAACCTAAACCCCAACATTCCAAACATAATGAACAAAGACAATGCGGAAGACTTAAAACTCATTAATAAAATAAATTCAATAACATCTAAAAACTCAACATCTATTATTCACAAAATCTGGAAGTCATCACCCAAGAACATCTATGATCAAATTACTAAACTAAGAGTATTCTAAGAAGCTAAAATAAATGAAAAGCTAGTCCATGCCGGAACTTCAGGCATCAAGACATTAGAAGAAGATCCAGTCCAAGCTAGAAGCATTAGCTCACCCTGAAATCTGGTGCAATGAAGACTGGCTAGAGTTGCGGTTGAGTTGAAGACGACAGTGCGTTTGTTGCACTCCACAAATAACAAAGAAAGAAACATACAAGTAGGGGTCACTACAAAACACAAGTACTGATAGGTATCATCGGCCAACTCAAAATAGAAAACAGTATATGTCAGATAATATCATAAATCAACTACAATACTCAACATGTAGCAACAACAAGTACTATAATCATTAATAAGTATGCCAAGTATACCCATGAGGACTCAAGCCTCAATACCATACTCATTTTGGGAAATAGGTTCATTAAATTGAGTATATTAACATATTTCAAGTTTCATTCTCTTTACGATCCTGGTGTCGGAACGTGACACTCCGATCCTCATCATACTATCCTGGTGTCGGAACGTGACACTCCGATCCTTATCATACTATCCTGGTGTCGGAATGTGACACTCCGATCCATATTCTATCCTGGTGCCGGAACGTGACACCCGCTCCATATACAATCCTGGTGTCCGAACGTGACACGCCGATCCATATTCTATCCTGGTGCCGGAACGTGACACCCGATCCATATACTATCCTGGTGCCGGAACGTGACACCCGATCCTTTATTACTATCCTGGTGTCGGAACGTGACACCCGATCCCCTAATCTCACTATTTTCGTTCATCAAGCCTTCTTTTATACCAAGGCATCATCATTAACAAAGTAGATAAGGGTTTTGCAAGATTTAGGATTCAATAGCCTCATCATGCTTATTTTATCACAATTATATAATCACATTCATGCAAGCATACAATTGAGCATATAGAAGGGTTTACAATACTACTAAATACATATCATTCGCTATTAAGAGTTTACTATGAATAGCATAAATCATAACCTACCTCCACCGAAGATTCGTGATCAAGCAAGCAAATTTCCCAAAGCGTTGTTTCCCTCTTCGTTCCTCTCTCTCTCGATCTCTTCTCCCTCTCTTTTTCTTTCTATTTTTCTTATCCAAACCCTCTTTATTTTACCCTAATTAGCATATAATTAAGTATAAAAGATGATGAATTAACCCATTATTTATTTCAAGGTTGAAACCACTAACTTTATAATTATAAGCAGGAATAGTCCAAAACGCCCCTTAAAATATTTAACAGAAATCCAACCCAGTCAGGGTTTATGCAGCCTGTGACGTCCCGTCGTTCCTGCGACGGTCCGTCCTGCTGCTTCCGTCACGGAGTTCAGAGACTAAATTTCACTAAGGGTCTGTGACGGCCCGTCATGCCTGTGACGGTCCATCCTGCCATTTCGTCGCGAAGTCAGAGAGTCGATTTCAGTACCCAAATTTTAGAATTCTAAGTTTTTTGGAACGAGACCCCCCCGACGGTCCGTCGTGCCCATGACGGTCCGTCGTGGGATCCGTCGACTCAGCCTGTTTTTCCAGAAATAAAATCTGCTGCTCAAAACGACTAAACAGGTCGTTACAATAGATCCAATTTACCCATCGTTCGTCCTCGAACGATCACAAGAAAAAGAAACCAGGGCGAAAAGGAGTACCTGAATCTGTAAACAGATGTGGGTATCTTTCTTGCATATCAGCCTCCTTTCTCCCAAGTGGACTTTTCACCGGCCGATTCTTCCATTGACCCTTGATGGATGCAATCTCCCTCGACCTCAACTTGCGACTTCTCTATCTAAAATAGCAACAGGCTCCTCCTCATAAGTCAAATTCTCATCAAGCAGAACTGAATCCCAATGAATGATGTTGATTTATGTATTTTTTTTCTTCATTTAGTTTAACATAATATAATTAAGAAAAAAATAAGAGAAAATCAAGGAGGATATTTCAAATTAAATTAACTTGTTGAAAATTGATTTTACTTTTCTTACAAAAGATTATGGGAGCTGAAGTAGGTGGTGTCTTCCTGCTTCATAAAGGTCATTATTTGTCCTTATATTTAAAATTAGTTATTGTTATGAAACTATATGAAAATACCTTAGAGTTTTATCTATTAAAATGTTTGATTTTTTTTGAAATTTACAAATTTGAACATCTATAATTTTATAAATTAATTGACATACTCTTCTACAGTGTATTTATTTTATTTACCATAATTTTGTATTCATTCTTAAATCATATTGATTATAATATGTATGTCATTTGTATTTTTATACATTCTAGTTTACATCTTATATTTTTATATGTTATTTGACATACTTTTCTCACAATGTATTAGTTTTATTACGAGAATTTTTTATCCTTTCTTAAATATTATTTATTTCAAATATGTAGGTCATTTAAAATTGTATCTATTCTAGTTTTCATGTTGTATTTTGTATAATTAAATTTGTATTCTTTATTAGTTCTTATTCATTCCAATAGGTATTTCAAATGCATTTGTAGTTATTAAAGAAATTTATATGAATTCATTTAATTTTTTTATAGTGTATTTTATTTTTCTATTTAAATTATGTTTCCTTTCTATGTTGTATTCATTATAATATATATATATTATATAATATATATATATAATATATATATATATATATATATATATATATATTATATACTATATATATATATATATATATATAATCTATCAAAGTTTAACGAATTTATTGAAAAACCACTTGTAATCGAAATATCCAATATATCGAAACATCACTATAAAATATCCAATTTATCGAAACATCACTATATTTTGGTATCAGAGCCTTAGATCTGAAAGACCTTATATGAAAAAAGATTATTATTTTAGATAAACATTTACTTACCATAGAACTTTATTTTACAATAGACAACATTTAAAAATAGTTAAAATATCAAAAAAATCGTTAGAAAGCCATCTATTTACTTTAAAACTAAGATTATCTTTAACATATACATATATATTCTTTAAAAAATCAGGTAGAGTTTGAAATAAAAGAAGTAAGAGACCCTTATTACTATAGTTCTGTAGGATAATATATGAGAAGACCATATAAAAATACAAGAGAATATACAAAGGTTAAAAGAGAATTACAAGACTTATATGTAAAAGCAGATATATTATTAAAAGACCTAAAAAATTGTCACGACCCCAACCGGGCCGCGACTGGCACCCACACTTACCCTCCTATGTGAGCGAACCAACCAATCTAAACCAACATTTCAGTATAATCAACATCTATTATTCCCAAAATCAGGAAGTCATCACCACAAGAACATCTATGATCAAATTACTAAACTAAAGTATTCTATGAAGCTAAAACAAGTTAAAAGCTAGTCCATGCCGAACTTCAAGGCATCAAGACTGAGGAAGAAGATCCAGTCCAAGCTAGAAGCATTAGCTCACCCTGAAGATCCGGTGTGACGAAGAATGGCTAGAATTGCATTGAGTTGAAGACGACGACACGTTTGCTGCAATCCAACATAACAAAGAAAGAACATACAAGTAGGGGGTCAGTACAAACACAAGTACTGAGTAGGTATCATTGGACAACTCAAAATAGAAAACAATATACATCAAGTAATATCATAAAATCAACTACAATACTCACATGTAGCAACAACATTACTATAATCATTAAAAAGTACCGCCAAGTTCACTCATGAGGACTCAAGCCTCATACATACTCATTTGGGAATTAGGTTCTTAGATTGAGTATTTCACATATTTCAAGATTCTTATCTTATTCCCGTTGTGTCGGTACGTGACACTCCTCCATATACTATCCTGGTGTCGGAACGTGACACTCCGATCCTCATATACTATCCTGGTACCGGAACATGGCACCCGATCCATATACTATCCTGGTGTCGGAACGTGACACTCCAATCCTCATATACTATCCTGGTACCGGAACGTGGCACCCGATCCATATACTATCCTGGTGTCGGAACATGACACTCCGATCCTCATTCTATCCTCGTACCAAAACGTGGCACCCAATCCATATACTATCCTAGTGTCGGAACGTGACACTCCGATCCTCATATACTATCCTGGTACCGGAACGTGGCACCCGATCCTCTATTTCTATCCTGGTATCGGAACGTGGCACCGGATCCCCTAATCTCACTACTTTCGTTCATCAAGCCTTCTTTCATACCAAGGCATCATCATTAACAAAGTAGATTAGGGTTTCTTTTCAAGATTTTGGATTCAATAGCTTCATCATGCTTATTTTATCACAATTATATAATCACATTCATGCAAGCATACAATTAAGCATATAGAAGGGTTTACAATACTACTAATACTATCATTCGCTATTAAAGTTTACTATGAATAGCATAAAAACCATAACCTACCTCCACCGAAGATTAGTGATCAAGCAAGCAATTTCCAAAACTTTGTGTTTTTCCTCTTCGTTTCTCTCTCTCACTCACGATCGTTTCTCTTTCCCTCTCTTTGTTCTTTCTATTTTTCTTATTCAAACCCTCTTTCTTTTACCCTAATTAGCATATAATTAAGTATAAAAGATAACAATAATAACCCACTAATTAACTCAAGGTTACCTCTTTTAAACCCCCAAGTAATTAGACTTATTAACATTAACCCACTAACTTATAATTAAAGCAGGAATAGTCAAAAACATCCCTTAAAACATTTAAAGAAATCCGACCCAGCCTGGGATTTGGATTAGCCTGTGACGGCCCGTCGTGCTTGCGACGTCCGTCCTTCTACTCCGTCACAGAGTTCAGAGACTCAATTTCCTTGAAGAGTTTGTGACGTTTCGTCGTGCCCACGACGGTCTGTCCTGCCATGTCGTCACGAAGTTCAGAGAGTCGATTTCAATACCCAAATTTCAGAATTTCTAAGTGTTTTGAAACAAGACCCCCTCGACGGTCCGTCGTGCCCATGATGGTCCGTCGTGGGGTCCGTTGTCTCAGCCAGTTTTCCAGAAATAAAATCTGCTGCTCAAAACGACTAAACAGGTCGTTACAATAGATACCAATTTACCCATCGTTTGTCCTCGAACGATCATAGGAAGGAAAACAAGGGCGAGAAGGAGTACCTGAATCTGTAAACAGGTGTGGGTATCTTTCTCGCATATCGGCCTCCTTCTCCCAAGTAGCCTCTTCAAATGGTCGATTCTTCCATTGAACTTTGATGGATGCAATCTCCCTTGACCTCAGCTTGTGGACTTCTCTATCTAGAATGGCAACAGGCTCCTCCTCATAAGACAAATTTTCATCAAGCAGAACTGAATCCCAACGAATGATGTAGTTTCCATCCCCATGGTATCTTTTCACATATACACATGAAATACCGGATGCACTCCGGACAGCCCTGGAGGCAAGGCTAATTCATAAGCCCCTCCCCTACTCGTTTTAGTACTTCAAAGGGACCAATATACCTTGGGCTTAGTTTTACCCTCTTTTACCAAACCATCATCACCCTTTTCATGGGCGAAACCTTCAGCAAGACTTGCTCACCCTCCATAAACTCTAAGTCTCTAACCTTTCGATCCGCATATTCCTTTTGCCTACTTTGAGCCACTAAAAGCTTTTCTTGAATAGATTTCACCTTCTCTAATGAATCCCTCAAAAGGTCAGTACCCCAAGGTCTAACCTCAAATGCATCAAACCAACCAATGGGAGACCTACATCTCCTCCCATACAATGCTTCGAATGGAGCCATATCAATACTTGAGTGATAGCTATTATTGTATGAAAACTCTGCTAAGGTAAGAAGCTATCCCAATGGCCACCAAATTCTATCACACATGCACGAAGCATATCCTCTAACACTTGAATCGTTCGCTCAGACTGACCGTCGGTCTGAGGATGGAACGCAGTACTAAGGTCCAACCTAGTACCCAATTCCACATGCAGTGTTTTCCAAAACTTAGAAGTAAACTGCGTACCTCTATCTGATATGATGGAGAGTGGAACTCCATGCAATCGAACGATTTCTGAGATATAGATTTTGGCTAACTTCTCTGCATTGTAGGTCACCTTGACCGGAATGAAGTGAGCAAACTTAGTTAATCTGTCCACAATTACCCAAATAGAGTCATACTTACCCATTGTCTTTGGAAGACCAACCACGAAATCCATTGCAATTCTCTCCCATCCCATTTCCATTCAGGATGGGCATTCTCTGAAGTGTTTCCTCCAGGCCTCTGGTGTTCATACTTTACTTGTTGACAATTTGGACATTTGGCAACAAAATCAACAATGTCGCGCTTCATTCTACTCCACCAAAAGTGTTGCTTTAGGTCACGATACATCTTGGTTTCACCAGGGTGTATATAAAACCTTGAACTATGAGCCTCTGTAAGAATAGTGTTGATCAAATCATCGACGCGGGGTACACATACCCTTCCCTTGATCCTCAACACACCTTCCTCATCGATTGTTGCTTCCTTAGCCTCTCCTCGCAACACTTTATTTCGGATCCGGATCAATTTCTCATCATTGAACTGTTTTCCCTTAATCTTGTCAAGAAAGGAAGATCTTGCCTCCACACAAGCCAAAAGTCCTCCCTGCTCATTTACTTCTAATCTCATAAGGTCATTAGCCAGAATCTGAACTTCTCTAGCCAATGGACGTCTAGAAACTTGCAAGTAAGCTAGACTTCCCATGCTTCCTGCCTTTCTACTTAAAGCATCTGCCACAATTAGCCTTTCCCGGATGATACAATATAGTGATGTCATAGTCCTTCAGTAGTTCCATCCATCTCCTCTGTCTCAAGTTCAAATCTTTCTGAGTAAAGACATACTGTAGGCTACGATGATCCGTATAGACCTCACACTTAACCCCATATAGATAGTGTCTCCATTGCTTTAATGCAAATACTACCGCGGCCAATTCCAATCATGGGTCGGATAGTTACGTTCATGCACCTTTAATTGGCTAGAAGCTAAGCATCACATCCTTCTCTTCTCTTGCATTAGCACTGCAAAAACCAAACCAGAATAGGATGCATCACAATAAACAATGAAGTCCTTACCCTGTACTGGCAAGGTAAGGATAGGTGCGGTAGTCAACAACCTCTTGAGCTTCTTAAAGCTTTCTTCACACTCGTCCGACCATACAAATGGAACATTCTTCTTAGTCAAGTTCGTCAATTGGGAAGCAATGGAAGAGAATCCCTTGACAAATCGACGGTAATAGCTAGCTAAACCAACAAAGCTCCTTATTTCTGACACATTAGTGGGTCTTACCCAATTCTTCACTGTCTCAATCTTAAAAGGATCCACCATCACTCCATCATTAGAAACCACGTGCCCCAAGAAGGACAGTGCATCTAGCAAAAACTCACACTTAGAGAACTTGGCATAAAGCTTTCTCTCCCTCAACATTTCCAATACAATTCTCAAGTGCTCTTCATTTTCCTTCTTTCTCTTTGAGTATACCAATATATCAGCAATGAATACGATGACAAAGAGATCCAAATATGGCTTAAAAATCCCATTCATCAAGCTCATGAAAGCAGCAGGGGCATTCGTAAGCTTAAAATACATTACTAAGAACTCGTAATGCCTATATCTGGTCCGAAAAGAAGTCTTGGGCACATCCGTTGCCCGTATTTTCAATTGATGATAACCGGATCTCAAGTCAATCTTAGAGAAGACACAAGCACCTTGTAACTGATCGAACAAGTCATCAATGCGAGGAAGAGGATACTTGTTCTTAATAGTTACCTTATTCAGTTGTCTATAGTCTATGCACATCCAAAACTTCCATCCTTCTTCTTCACAAACAAAACCGAGCACCACAAGGAGATGCACTTGGTCTAATAAAGCCTTTGCTTAACAACTCTTGAAGTTGGGCCTTTACTCTCTTAACTTACTCCGCGGGAGCCATTCTATAAGGAGGTATAGAAATGGGGCGAGTACCCGGTTCTAGATCAATGCAAAAGTCAATATCCCTATCCGGTGGCATACCAGGAAGATCTGCAGGGAACACATCCAGAAACTCACGGACTATCGAAACCGAGTCAATTGAAGGTACTTGGGTAGTGTAATCCCTGAGATGTGCCAAGAAAGCTAAACGCCCTTTACTAACCATTTTCTTAGCACGAAGAAAGGAGATTATACGAACCGGAGTGGAAGTGTAGTCGCCCTCCCACACTAACGGATCTGTCCCAGGCTTGGCTAACGTCACGGTTTTAGCATTACAATCCAATATTGCAAAATTTGGAGAAAGTCAAGTCATACCCAGAATTACATCAAAGTCAACCATTTCTAAGATAACCAAGTCTACATGAGTATTGTTCCCCACAAAATTCACCAAACAAGACCTATATACCTTTTCAACTATCACAGACTTACCCACCGGAGTAGAAACACAATAGGCATGTCAAGCAATTCACAAGGTAAATTAAGACCAGTAGAAAATGAAGAAGATACAAACATAAAAATGTGGATCAGGATTAAACAATACAGAAGCCATGCATCACAAACCAAAAGATTACATGTGATGACAGCATCAGATTCTCCGCTTGAAATCTCCCATGGAAGCGTAACAATGGGCCCTATCGCCTGTCTGCCCGTTGCCCTTACCATGTTGTGATGTAGTGGCTCTAGTTTTCGCATCACCCCGGCCGTTTTGGTGACCACCATTACCTCGACCATCACGCCCTCCAGGATGACGGCCTCTTCCATGACCACCTCTACCTCTGACTGTGGGAGGTCTGTAACTCTGTCTTGGACAATACCTTTTAATGTGTCCAGTCTCCCCACATCCATAACATTCTCTGGATTCAAGCATCGATCTCTCAGAGAAGTGTTGACCGGTCTGAGGTGGACCCCCAACTACAATTTGTAGTGAAGACTGAATTGGTCAGACTGAGTAACCTCCGGAACCCTGTCCTCTAGAGTAAGAACCATTAAACTCACCTCCCTTTCGAAACCTTTTTGATGTCGACGCCATGGTGAAGTCATCTGGCTTTACTCCTTCCACCTCTATCACGAAGTCTACCACTTCTTGAAAGGATTTTGCCGTAGCCGCTACCTGTAAGGCTGAAATCCGCAATTCTGACCTCAACCCCTTCACAAAATGGCGAATCCGCTCTTGTGGACTGAAACAAAGTTGGGTGGCATGCCTGGATAATGCACGAAACCTAGCCTCATATGCAGTAACCGACATTCTGCCTTGCTCTAGGCTCAAGAACTCATCTCTTTTCTTATCCCTCAAAGTCCGGGGGATATACTTCTCCATAAACAAGCTAGAGAATGAGGCCCAAGTCATAGGTGGTGCCTTTGTTGGTTGACACTCAACATGTGACCGCCACCACATTTGGCGTTCCCTTGGAACTGATAAGTCACAAACTCAACACCAAACCGTTCTACTATACCCATCTTGTGTAGTAGCTCATGGCAGTCAACCAGAAAATCGTAGGCATCCTCAGATTCAGCACCCTTGAAGACTGGAGGTTTCAATTTCAAGAACTTACTGAAAAGTTCATGCTGATCATTTGTCATTATAGGCCCTGTAGTCAGACGAGGAAACGTGCCTATTTCCAATGAGGCATCCATGCGGAGAGCCCCAGCAGCGGCATGTCGTACCTCTTAAAACCGAGGTGTGGGTTGGCAGAGAAAACACCGGAGGTGCCTGACCCTGATCAGATAACCCGCTAAGTAAGCAAGAACCTGATTGATCATCTCGGGGTAGGTTGGGGTGGCAATTCCTCATTTTGCACTTGTTCATTCTCCCCTTCGTCACCCTCTCTTACTACTTCCTCAGGCGGGTGGAGGAGTGACCGCCTAGCATCAGATAGGCTGGACTAGGTACTTGTCCTCTTCCTCTAGAGGAGTCCTCCCACGACCTCTTCCACGGCCTCTGTTGCCGCTACTCCTCTTCGAGCTACAGCCCCAGTGGGCTGGCTCAGACGTTTCTTGTCTCGCCGGTGTTGGTGTTGGTGCAGTCGTTGCTCTAGTTCTAACTATCGCGAAATAGAGTGAAGATGGTCAGATACCAATTTGTATCACCTAGATACCAATTGGATCCAAGTAATAGCACGAAAGAACGAAAGAAATATTTGAATTTTCCTAAAGTCTTATAGCCTCTCAAAGAAAAGTAAAGGTGTCCCCCTACCGTTCCTTAAGACCCTACTAGACTCGTTCTTGTGTGATGAGACCAACGAACCTAATGCTCTGATACCAAGTTTGTAACGACCCAAACCGGGCCGCGACTGGCACCCACACTTACCCTCCTATGTGAGCGAACCAACCAATCTAAACCCTAACATTTCAGTATAATATCAACATCTATTATTCCCCAAAATCTGGAAGTCATCACCACAAGAACATCTATGATCAAATTACTAAACTAAGAGTATTCTAAGAAGCTAAAACAAGTAAAAGCTAGTCCATGCCGGAACTGCAAGGCATCAAGACATGAGGAAGAAGATCCAGTCCAAGCTAGAAGCATTAGCTCACCCTGAAGATCCGGTGTGACGAAGACTGGCTAGAATTGCAATTGAGTTGAAGACGACGGCACGTTTGCTGCACTCCACATATAACAAAGAAAGAACATACAAGTAGGGGGTCAGTAAAAACAGAAGTATTGAGTAGGTATCATCGGCCAACTTTAAATAGAAAACAATATACATCAAGTAATATCATAAAATCGACTACAATACTCACATGTAGCAACAACAAGTACTATAATCATTAAAAAGTACCGCCAAGTTCAAACATGAGGACTCAAGCCTCAATACCATACTCAATAGGGAATTAGGTTCATTATATTTATTATATTCACATATTTCAAGATTCATTATATTATTCCCCTCGTGTTGGTACGTGACACTCCGCTCCATATACTATCCTAGTGTCGGAACGTGAAACTCCGATCCTCATATACTATCCTGCTACTGGAACGTGGCACCCGATCCATATACTATCCTGGTGTCGGAATATGACACTCCGATCCTCATATACTATCCTGGTATCGGAACGTGGCACCCGATCCATATACTATCTTGGTGTCGAAACGTGGCACTCCGATCCTCATTCTATCCTGGTACCGGAACGTGGCACCCGATCCATATACTATCCTGGTGTCGGAACGTGACACTCCGATGCTTATATACTATCCTGGTACCGGAACGTGGCACCCGATCCTCTATTTCTATCCTGGTATCGGAACGTGGCTCCCGATCCCCTAATCTCACTACTTTCGTTCATCAAGCCTTCATTCATACCAAGGCATCAACATTAACAAAGTAGATTAGGGTTTCTTTTCAAGATTTAGGATTCAATAGCTTCATCATGCTTATTTTATCACAATTATATAATCACATTCATGCAAGAATACAATTAAGCATATAGAAGGGTTTACAATACTACCATACAATCTTCGCTATTAAGAGTTTACTACGAATAGCATAAAAACCATAACCTACCTCCACCGAAGATTAGTGATCAAGTAAGCAATTTCCCAAAGCTTTGTGTTTTTCCTCTTCGTTTCTCCTCTCTCGATCGTTTCTCTTTCCCTCTCTTTGTTCTTTCTATTTTTGTTATTCAAACCCTCTTTCTTTTACCCTAATTAACATATAATTAAGTATAAAAGATGACAATAATAACACACTAATTAACTCAAGGTTACCTCTTTTAACCCCCAAGTAATTAGACTTATTAACATTAACCCACTAACTTATAATTAAAGAAGGAATAGTCAAAAACGTCCCTTAAAACATTTAAAGAAATCCGACCCAGCCTAGGATTACGCAGCCTGTGACGGCCCGTCGTGCCTGCGACGGTCCGTCCTGCTGCTCCGTCACAGAGTTCAGAGACTCAATTTCCTTGAAGAGTCTGTGACGGTTCGTCGTGCCCACGACGGTCCGTCCTGCCATGTCGTCACGAAGTTCAGAGAGTCGATTTCAATACCCAAATTTCAAAATTTCTAAGTGTATTGAAACGAGACCCCCTCGACGGTCCGTCGTGCCCATGACGGTCCATCGTGGGATCCGTCATCTTAGCCAGTTTTCCAGAAATAAAATATGCTGGAAAACTGGGTGAGACGACGGACCCCACGACGGACCGTCATGGGCACGATGGATTGTCGCAGGGTCTCGTTTCAAAACACTTAGAAATTCTGAAATTGGGTACTGAAATCGACTCTCTGAACTTCGTGACGACATGGCAGGACGGACTGTCGTGGGCACGACGGACCGTCACAGACCCTTTAATAAAATTGAGTCTCTGAACTCTGTGACGGAGCAGCAGGACGGACCGTCGCAGGCACGACGGGCCGTCACAGGCACGACGGGCCGTCACAGACTGCGTAATCCTAGTCTGGGTCGAATTTCTTTAAGTGATTTAAGGGACGTTTTTGACTATTCCTGCCTTAATTATAAAGAAAGTGGGTTAATAATAATAAGTGTAATTAATTGGGGGTTAAAAGAGGTAACCATAAGTTAATTAGTGGGTTATTATTGCCATCTTTTATACTTAATTATATGCTAATTAGGGTAAAAGAAAGAGGGTTTGAATAAAGAAAATAGAAAGAACAAAGAGAAAGAGGGAGGATTGAACGAGAGAGGAGAAAAGAAGCGGAAAACACAAAGCTTTGGGAAATTTCTTGCTTGATCACTAATCTTCGGTGGAGGTAGGTTATGGTTTTCATACTATTCGTAGTAAACTCTTAATAGCGAATGATAAGTGTTAGTAGTATATTAAACCCTTCTATATGCTTAATTGTATGCTTGCATGAATATGATTATGTAATTGTGAATAAATAAGCATGATGAAGCTATTGAATCCCAAATCCTGAAGAAACCTTAATCTACTCTGTTAATTATGATGCCTTGGTATAAAAGAAGGCTTGATGAATGAAAGTGGTGAGATTAGGGGATCGGGTGCCACGTTCCGATACCAGGATAGAAATAGAGGATCGGGTGCCATGTTCCGGTACCAGGATAGTATATGAGGATCGGAGTGTCACGTTCCGACACCAGGATAGTATATGGATCGGGTGCCACGTTCCGGTACCAGGATAGTATATGAGGATCTGAGTGTCACGTTCCGACACCAGGATAGTATATGGAGCGGAGTGTCACGTACCGACACGAGGGGAATAAAGATAATGAATCTTGAAATATGTTAATATACTCAATCTAATGAACCTAATTCCCAAATCAGTATGGTATTGAGGCTTGAGTCCTCATGTGTGAACTTAGTAATGATTATAGTACTTGTTGTTGCTACATGTTGAGTATTATAGTTGATTTATGATATAACTTGATATATAGTGTTTTCTATTTTGAGTTGGCCGATGATACCTACTCAGTACTTGTGTTTGTACTGACCCCCTACTTTTATGTTTTCTTCTTTGTTATTTGTGGAGTGCAGCAAACGTACCGTCATCTTCAACCAAACCGCAATTCTAGCCAGTCTTCCTCACACCGGATCTTCAGGGTGAGCTAATGCTTCTAGCTTGGACTGGATCTTCTTCCTCATGTCTTTATGCCTTGAAGTTCTGGCATGGACTAGCTTTTACTTGTTTTAGCTTCTTAGAATATTCTTAGTTTAGTAATTTGATCATAGATGTTCTTGTGGTGCCAGATTTTGGGGAATAATAGATGTTAAATTTTAGAAGTTATTGAATTGGTTTTTATTTATGAGTTTAAGTCTTCCGCATTATTTTCTGTTGATATTACGTTGAAATGTTAAGGTTAGATTGGTTGGTTGCCAGTCGCAGCTCGGTTTTGGGTCGTGACATTAATAGATTTAATAATCAATCTCAGTGAAAAAACAAAAGAATCAAACAACAAAATTATAAAAATATTAAGTGAACAAGAAGAAACGCAAAATAAACAAAAACAACTCTTTAGTAAGATAGAAAATAATCTAGATTACCTCAAGGAACAAGGAGTAGATTTAAGTAAAAAATTAAACGAGTTAAAAAATAAATCTAAAGAAGAAGTTAATAATACATTAACAATAAAAATACAAGAATCAAAGACAGAATTAGCATCAATAAAAGAAATAGTTCTTTCATGATAGATTTAATAGAGCCAGAGACATATAGAGAAGCGATAAAATTAACAGAAAAAAGAATAGCCCTTCCATCAGATTATAAAGATTTTAGCCCATCTTTAAAATCAGATCAAATTATTATACAACAGAACAATATAATAATATCACTTTTATTACAACTACATAATAAGATAGATAAAAAATTTAAAGAAAAATAGAAGGTAAAAATATAAACACAACTGGAATAGAAGAATAATAGAAAAAATAAAATAAAATAGAAATTACTCCCCAAAAAGAAAAAATAACTAAAACAAACATAAAAAATGGGTTTTTTCCAACTAGACAAGAGATAAAAGACAAGAAAGACCTAGACCAAGTTACTCCCAGAATATGATAAGCAATAATTTTTTGTCAAAAATATTAAATAGAAAGACAAAGGAAGAAAATAATCAACAATTAGAAGAAATAATAGATACAGATTAAGATATACAAATCTTCCAACAAAATCAATTAAATTTATTGAATCCAAAAGTTTTATACAATACAAATTCAAAATCTCAACTATATAGACATTATAGAGAAGAACAATTATCATTATTAGGAAAAAACTCTATATCTCTACCACTCATAAACGCTGAATCTGTAAAAGAAATAAAACATGTTTAAAAAGACTTTATACATATATGATTAATAGTTATAGGAATTAAAGGATTAACTAGAAAAAACTTAGGAACAAAGACATTAATTACAATATATGATAATAGATGGTCAAATATAAAAAAGGCAATTATAGGATTAACAGAAGTAGATATGACTAATAATGGAGGAATTTTCTACATAAGCCAAGAGTTTAGGATGAATTTAAATGAATTTGGAACCCAAATAAGAATAGGAATACAAACTAAAGGATATGAAGAAATGCATAGTGGAAAGAATTTATTAAAGTGTGTAGGATTGTTAGGAAAAATGACAGATAATAGTAACACTAGATTTAAATTACAAATAAAAGACGTAGAAGAAGTAATGGGAAATAAAGGGATAAAATTAATAAAACTTATAAAAATAAATCCTGAAGAATATGCAAGATTAGAATGGAAATAGGAGATTTTAAAGAAAAAGAAGCATTAATACCAGATGCTCATTTAATATATACAAATTCTAAAGGAGAACCTTCAATTAGATTTACAGATTACAATTACGAAGCTCAAAAAGACTTTGAAGAAGAAAGTGTTATAGAAGAAATGCCTTTAGAGGGAATGAATATAGAAATAATATTAGAAGAAGATTTTGCAATATATTTGGCTATAGAAAAAGCTAAAGGAATAAGTAAAAATAATCAGAATAGATTATTTACATGCAAAGGATGTAAATTAAAATACTTAAATTTAGAAAAAACAATATCTCATTTTAAAATATGCGAACAAAGAACCGATAGTAAACAATATAGATTAGAAAAGAGTTTATAAGATAAATTAGAAAAAGGTAATAATATAATGACAGAAATGCAAGATAATGATAGTGAAATATATGAGTTAGAATCTATACTAAGTAAAAGAATTAATGGAAACAGCAAGTTCTAGTAGTCCATTCCAAAGAAATGAACAAGGATATACTGCAGATAATAGCACAGAAAATATACCACGTAGAAGAGTATATAGACAAGGAGATACTCCAATAACAGAAGTTAAACCTATGGGAAAAAGAATGCCTATAGAAGAACCAATAATACTCCAAGAAGGAGGAAGTAAAGGAAAAATTTTAAATGTAGCGGCACATGATCCGCAAAGGTGAAATTCAGTAATAGACTTATGGAAAGGAATAGTAGTAGCAGATTTTATAAAAAATTATACAGAAACTGATGCTGAAACAATGTATAAATACTTAGAAACATTCCTAGGAGAATCAACCAAAGCTCTATGGGAAGCTTATAAAGTAGAATTCCAATCAGAATTTCAGTATTTAGTATCATTAGGACCAAATTCATATAATTTTACAAATAAAATACATACATTAATAACAGGACAAGACCCAAATAGTGGATTAGTATCTTTACAACGAAATGCAGTAATAAAATTAGAACAATTAAGTATAAGTAATTGGTATTATATAAAAAAAATTAAATAATTATTTCTATTATTGTACAATTAGTGGAAATGCCTTTGACCAAGATTTAGGTAAAAAATATTTAACAAAAACTACCCGAGCTTTAGGAAGAGAAATAGAAGAAAGAAGGATGATTAAAAAGAGAAGGAGTAGCACAAAACCCTCAAGCAAAGTGGTCAATAGGACATAGAATACAACATATAATGGAAATATTACAACAAAAAAATGTACTAATTTACAAATACAAAAACAATTAAAGCAAAATGAAATGAATTTATGTAAAGATATAATATATACAACCCAAAATTATGACAAAAATCAATATAAAAAGAAAAAGTATAAGAAATATAACCCACAAAACAATAAGAGATATATAAAAAAATGATATTTTCTTAGAAAATCTTCAGCAAGGAAACCATATTTGAATAGGGATAGACATGTTAGAAAATATAGAACAGATAGAAATTATAAAAATAAGTTAGAATGTTTTACATGTGGAAGTATAAAACATCTAGCAAATACTTGTCCTAAAAGATATAATGCTAAGACTAGAAATGCCCAATTAGTAGAAGAATTTAAAGAAGCATTATTAAATGTAGATGAATATATGTCAGATAATGAAAGCATCTACTCTATAGTAAGTATTGATATAGATGAGAATAACAAAGAAGAAGATTCTTCCAATTCAGAAGGAGAAGAATTAATTAATGAAATAGGAATAGTAAATTTAAATATAGTTGACTTAAAATTTAATTTTATGAATAAAATCGAATTTGAACATAATTTTGAAAAAGATACAGGATTAGACAGCAATCCATGTAATTTGTATGTAAATGGTATCCAAGTAATATAAAAGAGCTAAATGTAATAAATGCTTTATAGAAGGATGTATAACTTGTATAGAAACACAATTAGGAATAACTCCTCAGAAAAGAAAAGAGGTACATACAAATGAACCTCTAATAAATTTAAAAGTATTAGTATTAGAAGCAAAAGTTAAAGAATTAGAAGAAAGAATAGTAAGATTAGAAAAAGGGAAAAATGTTGAACAAAAACTACCACTAGATAATCAAGAATTAATGAATGAAGAATCTAATACTTTAATATGCAATGAAGATTAAAAAAAATATAAATACTGTTAAAATATTAGCAAAACTTCAAATTGGAAAATATGAAATAGAGACTTTAGCATTAATAGATTCACGAAGTACCAAAAGTATTTTAAATAAAAAAAATTGTACCTCCAGAATTAATAAAAACTTTAGAAAAAAACCACTTGCAGCTATGCAAATGGATGGAACACACAAATATATATAGATACTACATAGATAAAGCACAAATAAGCTTTTTAAGTACTTGTTCAAAATTCTATAAACCTATCTATAAGATAGATAAGATATGGGCAAGAGATTTAGATATAATAGTAGATTTTGTGTTAGGATTAAATTTCATACAATACAATAAAGGAGGAACTCTTAATAACAAAAGATGGGATACTTTTTATGAAAAACATTACTTATACTTCTGTCTTAACTGATAAAATTAATACTGAAAAAAGACATAAAGAAAAATGTTGTGAGAATTGTGAAAATAACACACAATGTACTAAAACAGAATGTAATACCTTATATGAGAATATACTAGAGATAGATAAAGAAGATGAAATAGTTAAGGGATAATGCCCAAGTACCCCCTAAATCTATGCCCGAAATCTCAGAGACACACTTATACTATACTAAGGTCCTATTACCCCCCGACGATGGTTGACTTTTTTTTCAAACTAGTGCCACGTAAGGTAAAAAGGGGTAGAAAATTACTTATAAAATAAGTTCAGGGGGGTAATAGGACCTTAGTACAGTATAAGTGTGTCTCTGGGATTTCGGGCATAGGTTGAGGGGGTACTTGTGCATTTTCCCAATAGTTAATAAAAACTATATTTTAATAGCAATGGAAACAGAATTATTAATTTTAAGACAGGTATTCAGCAAATAGGACAAATAAAGAACCGGCAAGATCTTGATAATATAGTAAAAATTTTAGATCAAATAGAAATAATAGGAGAAAAACCCTTAAAACATTGGGAGAATAATCAAATAGTATGCATGTTAGATATAATAAACCCAGAATATGTAATAAAAACAACCTCAATAGAAGCTACAAATCAAGATCAAGAAGATTTTAAAATACAAATTAAAGAACTATTAGAATTAGGAGTAATAAGAAGATCTACTTCAAAACATAGATCTGCAACATTTATGGTAAGAAATCATAGTGAAATAGTTAGAGGAAAAGCTAGAATGGTTATAAATTACAAAAGACTAAATGATAATACTAGAACAGACGTTTATAAATTACCAGACAAAACAAAATTAATAAATAGAATCCAAGGAAAAATAGTTTTTAGCAAATTTGATTGTAATTCAGGATATTTGCAGATAAAAATGCATCCAGATAGTATAGAATGTACAGCTTTTACCTGTCCTGAAGGATGTTTTGAATGGTTAGTTATGCCATTTGGGTTAAAAACCGCACCTCCAATCTTCCAAAGAAAAATGGATCAAATATTTGGAGAATATAAAAAATTTATTTTAGTATATGTAGAAGATATTTTAGTATTTAGTAAAGATATAAAAGAACACTTAGGACATTTACAAACAGTTTTTAGGCCATTTGTTAATAATGGAATAATAATTAGCAAAAAGAAAATACAATTTTGTAAAAACTATACAAACTTATTAGGAATTACTTTAGGAGAAGGAAAGGTTAAACTACAACCTCATATAGTTTAAAAAGCTCTAGACATTCCAGATAAATTAAATAATTTAAAAGATTTACAAAAAATCCTAGGTATAATTAATTATGCAAAACCTTTTATTAAAGATTTAGGAAAATAGCAGGACCATTATACTCTAAGACAGGAACTAAGGGACAAATAAATTTTAATATTGAAGACATAAAATTAGTACAAAAAATAAAATAAAAAATAAAAAATATTCCCGATCTTAATATGCCATTAAAATCCGACTATTTAATAATAGAGACAGATGGAAGTTTTGAGGGATGGGGTGCAGTATTAAAATCAAGACCACATAAATACAGTTCTAAACAAGAAGAAAAATATGTGCTTACCAAAATGGAAAATTCAAAGAAAAGGGTAATAAAGCTAGTATAGATGTTGAAATTTTAGTTGTAATATATGGTTTAAATAGTTATAGAATTTATATTCTAAATAAACCAGAAATTTTAATAAGAACATATTGTGAAGCTATAGTAAAATTCCATCAAAAAATAATGATAAAATTAGCAATAGAAAACGATGGCTAAATTTTTTAGATACTATATCAATTTATCATTCTATAATTTTTGAGCATATCAAGGGAAATGATAATAGTATTGCAGATCAACTGAGTAGATGTCACGATCCAAAACCGAGCCGCGACTGGCACCCACACTTACCCTCCTATGTGAGCGAACCAACCAATCTAAACCCTAACATTTCAAAATAACATCAACAAAAAGTAATGCGGAAGACTTAAACTCATTAATGAAAACCAATTCAATAACTTCTAAAATTCAACAACTATTATTCCCCAAAATCTGGAAGTCATCATCACAAGAACATCTATGATCAAATTACTAACTAAGAGTATTCTAAGAAGCTAAAACAAGTAAAAGCTAGTCCATGCCGGAACTTCAAGGCATCAAGACATGAAGAAGAAGATCCAGTCCAAGCTAGAAGCATTAGCTCACCCTGAAGATCCGGTGTGACGAAGACTGGCTAGAATTTCGGTTGAGTTGAAGACGACGGCACATTTGCTGCACTCCACATATAACAAAAAAGAAAACATAAGAGTAGGGGGTCTACGAACACAAGTACTTAGTAGGTATCATCGGCCAACTCAAAATAGAAAACAGTATATATCAAGTAATATCATAAATCAACTACAATACTCAACATGTAGCAACAACAAGTACTATAATCATTATTAAGTACCGCCAAGTTCACACATGAGGACTCAAGCCTCAGTACCATACTCATTTGGGAATTATGTTCATTAGATTAAGTATATTAACATCTTTCAAGATTCATTATCTTTATTCCACTTGTATCGGTACGTGACACTCCGATCCCCTACTACTATGTGTCGGAACGTGACACTCCGATCCCCTACTACTATGTGTCGGAACGTGACACTCCGATCCCCTACTACTATGTGTCGGAACGTGACACTCCAATCCCCTTATTCTACGTGTCAGTTCGTGACACCCGATCCCCTAAATCTACGTGTCGGTTCGTGACACCCGGTCCCCCTAATACTACGTGTCGGATTGTGACACCCGATCCCTAAATCTACGTGTCGGTTCGTGACACCCGGTCCCCTTAATACTACGTGTCGGTTCGTGACACCCGCTCTACTAATCTCATTCTATTAATTCATCAAGCCTTCTCTTATACCAAGGCATCATCAATCTCATTACTTTAGTTCATCAAGCCTTCTCTTATACCAAGGCATCATCATTAACAAAGAGATTAGGGTTTTTTCAAGATTGGGATTCAATAGCTTCATCTGCTTATTTTATCACAATTATATTATCACATTCATGCAAACATACAATTAAGCATATAGCAGGGTTTACAATACTACCAATACATATCATTCGCTATTAAGAGTTTACTACGAATAGCACAAAACCATAACCTACCTCCACCGAAGATTAGTGATCAAGCAAGCAAATTCCCCAAAGCTTTGTTTCCTCTACGTTTCTCCTCTTTCTCGTTCAATCCTCTCTCTCTCTTTGTTCTTTCTATTTTTCTTATTCAAACCCTCTTTCTTTTACCCTAATTAGCATATAATTAAGTATAAAAGATGAAAATAATAACCCACTAATTAACTCAAGGTTACCTCTTTTAACCCCCAAGTAATTAGACTTATTAACATTAACCCACTAACTTTATAATTAAAGCAGGAATAGTCAAAAACGTCCCTTAAAACATTTAAAGAAATCCGACCCAACCTGGGATTACGCAGCCTGTGACGGCCCGTCGTGACTGCGACGGTCTGTCCTTCTGCTCCGTCACAGAGTTCAGAGACTCAATTCCATTAAAGGGTCTGTGACGGTCCGTCGTGCCCACGACGGTTCGTCCTGCCATTCCGTTACGAAGTTCAGAGAGTCAATTTTAGTACCCAAATTTCAGAATTCTAAGTGTTCTGGAACGAGACCCCCTCGACGATCCGTCGTGCCCATGACGGTCCGTAGTGGGTCCGTCGTCTCAGCCAGTTTTTCCAGAAATAAAATCTGTTGCTCAAAACGACTAAACAGGTCATTACAATAGATACCAATTTACCCATCGTTCGTGCTCGAACGATCATAAGAAAAGAAACAAGGGCGAAAAGAGTACCTGAATCTGTAAACAGATGTGGGTATCTTTCTTGCATATCAGCCTCCTTCTCCCAGTGGCTTCTTCAACCGGTCGATTCTTCCATTGAACCTTGATGGATGCAATCTCCCTCGACCTCAACTTGCGGACTTCTCTAGCTAAAAAAGCAACAGGCTCCTCCTCATAAGACATTCTCATCAAGCAGCAACCGAATCCCAACGGATATGTAGTTTCCATCCCCATGGTATCTTTTCAACATCGACACATGAATACCGGATGTACTCCAGACAGCCCTGGAGGCAAGGCTAATTCATAAGCCACCTCCCCTACTCGCTTAAGTACTTCAAAGGGACCAATATACCTGGGCTAAGCTTACCTCGCTTACCAAACCGCATCACCCCTTTCATGGGTGAAACCTTCAACAAGACTTGTTCACCCTCCATAAACTCCAAATCTCTAACCTTTCTATCTGCATATTCTTTTTGCCTACTTTGAGCCACTAGAACCTTTTCTTGAATGCATTTCACTTTATCTAACGATTCCTTCAGAAGGTTAGTACCCCAAGGTCTAACCTCAAATGCATCAAACCAACCAATGGGAGACCTACATCTTCTCCCATACAGTGCTTCAAATGGGGCCATACCAATACTTGAATGATAGCTATTATTGTAGGAGAACTCTGCGAAAGGTAAGAAGCTATCCCAGTGGCCACCAAATTCTATCACACATGCACGAAGCATATCCTCCAACACTTGAATCGTTTGCTCAGACTGACCATCGGTCTGCGGGTGAAATGCGGTACTAAGATCCAACCTAGTACCTAATTCAGCATGCAATGTTTTCCAAAACTTAGAAGTAAACTGCGTACCTCTATCTGATATAATGGAGAGTGGGACTCCATGCAACCGAACAACTTCTGAGATGTAAAGTTTGGCTAACTTCTCTGCATTGTAAGTCACCTTGATCGGAATGAAGTGAGCAGACTTAGTTAACCTATCAACAATCACCCAAATGGAGTCATACTTACCCATTGTCTTTGGAAGACCAACCACGAAATCCATTTCAATTTCTTTCCCACTTCCATTCAGGAATGGGCATTCTCTTAAGTGTTCCTCTGGGCCTTTGGTGTTCATACTTTACTTGTTGACAATTTGGACATTTGGCAACAAAATCAACAATGTCGCGCTTCATTCTACTCCACCAAAAGTGTTGCTTTAGGTCACGATACATCTTGGTTGCACCCGGATGTATAGAATACCTTGAACTACGAACCTCTATAAGAATAGTGTGGATCAAATCATCGACGCGGGGTACACATACCCTTCCCTTAATTCTCAAAACACCTTTCTCATCGATTTGTGCTTCCTTAACCTCTCCTCGCAACACTTTATCTCGGATCCGGATCAATTTCTCATCAATAAACTGCCTTCCCTTAATCTTGTCAAGGAAGGAAGATGTTGTTTCCACACAAGCCAAAAATCCTCCCTTCTCATTTACTTCTAACCTCATAAGGTCATTAGCCAGAATCTGAACCTCTCTAGCCAATGGGCGTCTAGAAACTTGCAAGTGAGCTAGACTTCCCATGCTTCCCGCCTTTCTACTTAAAGCATCTGCCACAACATTTGCTTTTCTCGGATGATACAAAATAGTGATGTCGTAGTCCTTCAGTAGTTCCATCCATCTCCTCTGTCTCAAGTTCAAATCCTTCTGAGTAAAGACATACTGTAGGCTACGATGGTCCGTATAGACTTCACACTTAACCCCATATTGATAGTGTCTCCATTGCTTTAATGCAAACACTACCGCAGCCAACTCCAAATCATGGGTCGGATAGTTACGCCCATGCACTTTTAATTGCCTCGAAGCATAAGCAATCACATTCTTCTCTTGCATTAGCACTGCACCCAAACCAGAATAGGATGCATCACAATAAACAATGAAGTTCTTACCCTCTACTGGCAAGGTAAGGATAAGTGTGGTAGTCAACAACGTCGCTTCTGAAAGTTTTCTTCACACTCGTTTGACCATACAAATGGAACATTCTGCTTAGTCAAGC
Organism: Solanum peruvianum; assembly: GCA_027705065.1. Classification (NCBI taxonomy): domain Eukaryota; kingdom Viridiplantae; phylum Streptophyta; class Magnoliopsida; order Solanales; family Solanaceae; genus Solanum; species Solanum peruvianum. The sequence continues at coordinate 29,548,148 of JAKWJD010001755.1, forward strand.
TTGTCAATTGGGAAGCAATAGAAGAGAACCCCTTGACAAATCGGCGGTAGTAGCTAGCTAAACCAACAAAACTCCTTACTTCTGACACATTAGTAGGTCTTACCCAATTCTTCACTGTCTCAATCTTACAAGGATCCACCATCACTCCATCCTTAGAAACCACGTGCCCCAAGAAGGACACTGAATCTAGCCAAAACTCACACTTGGAGAATTTGGCATAAAGCCTTTTCTCCCTTAATACTTCCAACACAATTCTCAAATGCTCCTCATGTTCCTTCTTACTTTTAGAGTATATCAGTATATCATCAATAAATACGATCACAAAGAGATCCAGATATGGCTTAAAATCCCGTTCATCAAGCTCATGAATGCAGCATGGGCATTCGTAAGACCAAAAGACATCACTACAAATTCGTAATGCCCAAACCTGGTTCGAAAAGCAGTCTTTGGCACATCCGTTGCCCGTATTTTCAATTGATGATAACCGGATCTCAAGTCAATGTTAGAGAAGACACAAGCACCTTGTAACTGATCGAACAAGTCATCAATGCGAGGAAGAGAATACTTGTTCTTAATAGTTACCTTATTCAGTTGTCTATAGTCTATGCACATCCGAAAACTTCCATCCTTTTTCTTCACAAACAAAACCGGAGCACCCCAAGGGGATGCACTTGGTCTAATGAAGCCTTTGCTCAACAACTCTTGAAGTTGTGCCTTTAACTCTCTTAACTCCGCGAGAGCCATTCTATAAGGGGGTATGAAAATGGGGCGAGTACCCGGTTCAAGATCAATACAGAAGTCAATATCCCTATCCGGTGGCATTCCAGGAAGATCTGCAGGGAACACATCCAGAAACTCACGGACTATCGAAACCGACTCAATTGAAGGTACTTGGGTAGTGTCATCCCTGATATGTGCCAAGAAAGCTAAACACCCTTTACTAACCATTCTCTTAGCACTAAGAAAGGAGATGATACGAACCGGAGTTGAAGTGTAGTCGCCCTACCACACTAACGGATCTGTCCCAGGCTTGGCTAACGTCACAGTTTTAGCATTACAATCCAAGATCGCGAAATTCGGAGAAAGCCAAGTCATACCCAGAATTACATCAAAATCAACCATTTCTAAGATAACCAAGTCTACGTAAGTATTGCTCCCCACAAAATTCACCAAACAAGACCTATATACCTTTTCAACTATCACAGACTCACCCACCGGAATACAAACACGAATAGGCATGTCAAGTAATTCACAATGTAAATTTAGACCATTAGCAAATGAGGAAGATACATATGAAAATGTGGATCCAGGATCAAACAATACAGAAGCCATGCAATCACAAATCAAAAGATTACCTGTGATAACAGCATCAGATATCTCTGCTTCAGACCGCCCAGGGAAAGCGTAACAATGGGCCCTATCGCCTGTCTGTCTGTTGCCCCTACCATGTTGTTATGTAGTGGCTCTAGTTTGCCCATCACCCCGGCCGTTTTGGTGACCACCAATACCTCGACCACCGTGTCCTCCAGAATAACGGCCTCTACCATGACCACATCTACCTCTAGCTATTGGGGGTCTATATCTTTGTTTTGGACAATTCCTCCTAATATGTCCAGTCTCCCCAAATCCATAACACTCTCTAGAGTCAAGCATAGGTCTCTCAGAGAAGTGTTGACCGGTCTGAGGTGGACCCCCAACTACAGTTTGTAGTGAAGACTGAATTGGTCGGACTGAGTAACCTCCGGAACCCTGTCCTCTAGAGTAAGAACCATTAAACTCACCTCCCTTTCGAAACCTTTTTGATGTCGATGCCATGGTGAAGTCATCTGGCTTCACTCCTTCCACCTCTATCACGAAGTCTACCACTTCTTGAAAGGATTTTGCCGTAGCCGCTACCTGTAAGGCTGAAATCCGCAATTCTGACCTCAACCCCTTCACAAAACGGCGAATCCGCTCTTGTGCACTGAAACAAAGTTGGGTGGCATACCTGGATAATGCACGAAACTTAGCCTCATATGCAGTAACCGACATCCTACCTTGCTCTAGGCTCAAGAACTCATCTCTTTTCCTATCCCTCAAAGTTCGGGGGATATGCTTCTCCATAAACAAGCTAGAGAATGATGCCCAAGTCATAGGTGGTGCCTCTTTTGGCTGACACTCAACATGTGACCGCCACCACATTTTGGCGTTCCCTTGAAACTGATAAGTCACAAACTCAACACCAAACCGTTCTACTATACCCATCTTGTGCAGTAGCTCATGACAATCAACCAGAAAATCGTAGGCATACTCAGATTAAGCACCCTTGAAGACTTGAGGTTTCAATTTCAAGAACTTACTGAAAAGTTCATGCTGATCATTTGTCATTATAGGCCCTGTAGTTAGACGAGGAAACATGCCTATTTCCAATGAGGCATCCATGCGGGGAGCCCCAGCAGCGGCATGTTGTACCTCTGGAACCTGAGGTGCTGGTGCAGAAAACACTGGAGGTGTCTGTCCCTGATCAGATAACCCGCTAAGATAAGCAAGAACCTGATTGATCATCTCTGGGGTAGGTTGGGGTGGCAATTCCTCATTCTGCACTTGCTCATTTCCCCTTCCTCACCCTCTCTTATCACTTCCTCAGTTGGTGGAGGAGTCACCGCCCTAGTACCAGATGGGCTAGGTGCGTGTCCGCTTCCTCTAGTGGAAATCCTCCCACGACCTCTTCCACGGCCTCTTGCCGCTAATCCTCTTCGAGATATAGCCCCAGTGGCTGGCTCAAACGCTTCTTGTCTTGCCGGTGTCGGTGCTGGCGCAGTCGTTGCTCTAGTTCTAACCATCTGCGAAATAGAGTGAAGATGGTCAGATACCAATTTGTATCACCTAGATACCACTTGGATCCAAGTAATAGCACGAAAGAAAGAAAGAAAGAATGGAATTTTCCTAAAGTCTTATAGCCTCTCAAAGAAAAGTAAAGGCGTCCCCCTACCGTTCCTTAAGACCCTACTAGACTCGTTCTTGTGTGATGAGACCAACGAACCTAATGCTCTGATACCAAGTTTGTCACGACCCAAAACCGAGTCGCGACTGGCACCCACACTTACCCTCCTATGTGAGCGAACCAACCAATCTAAACCCTAACATTTCAATATAACTTCAACAGAAAGTAATGCGGAACACTTAAACTCATTAATGAAAACCAATTCAATAACTTCTAAAATTAAACAACTATTATTCCCCAAAATCTGGAAGTCATTATCACAAGAACATCTATGATCAAATTACTAACTAAGAAGCTAAAACAAGTAAAACCTAGTCCATGTCGGAACTTAAAGGCATCAAGACATGAAAAGAAGATCCAGTCCAAGCTAGAAGCATTAGCTCACCCTGAAGATCCGGTGTGACGAAGACTGGCTAGAATTGCGGTTGAGTTGAAGACGACGGCACGTTTGCTGCACTCCACATATAACAAAGAAGAAAACATAAGAGTCGGGGGTCAGTACAAACACAAGTACTGAGTAGGTATCATCGGCCAACTCAAAATAGAAAATAGTATATATCAAGTAATATCATAAATCAACTACAATACTCAACATGTAGCAACAACAAGTACTATAATCATTAATAAGTACCGCCAAGTTCACACATGAGGACTCAAGCCTCAGTACCATACTCATTTGGGAATTAGGTTCATTAGATTGAGTATATTAACATCTTTCCAGATTCATTATCTTTATTTCTCTTGTGTCGGTACGTGACACTCCGATCCCCTACTACTATGCGTCGGAATGTGACATTCCGATCCCCTACTACTATGTGTCGGAACGTGACACTCCGATCCCCTAATTCTACGTGTCGGTTCGTGACACCCGATCCCCTAAATCTACGTGTCGATTCGTGACACCCGGTCCCCCTAATACTATGTGTCGGTTCGTGACACCCGATCCCCTAAATCTACGTGTCGGTTCGTGACACCTGGTCCCCCTAATACTACGTGTCGGTTCGTGACACCCGCTCCACTAATGTCATTCTATTAATTCATCAAGCCTTCTCTTATACCAAGGCATCATCAATCTCATTACTTTAGTTCATCAAGCCTTCTCTTATACCAAGGCATCATCATTAACAAAGAGATTAGGGTTTTTCGAGATTTGGGATTCAATAGCTTCATCATGCTTATTTTATCACAATTATATCATCACATTCATGCAAACATACAATTAAGCATATAGCAGGGTTTACAATACTACCAATACATATCATTCACTATTAAGAGTTTTTTACGAATAGCATAAAACCATAACCTACCTCCACCGAAGATTAGTGATCAAGCAAGCAAATTCCCCAAAGCTTTGTTTCCTCTTCGTTTCTCCTCTTTCTCGTTCAATCCTCTCTCTCTTCCTTTGTTCTTTCTATTTTTCTTATTCAAACCCTCTTTCTTTTACCCTAATTAGCATATAATTAAGTATAAAAGATGACAATAATAACCCACTAATTAACTCAAGGTTACCTCTTTTAACCCACAAGTAATTAGACTTATTAACATTAACCCACTAACTTTATAATTAAAGCAGGAATAGTCAAAAATGTCCCTTAAAACATTTAAAGAAATCCGACCCAGTCTGGAATTACGCAGCCTGTGACGGCCCGTCGTGACTGCGACGGTCCGTCCTGCTGCTCCGTCATAGAGTTCAGAGACTCAATTCCATTAAAGGGTCTGTGACGGTCCGTCGTGCCCACGACGGTCCGTCCTGACATTCCGTTACGAAGTTCAGAGAGTCGATTTTAGTACTCCAATTTCAGAATTCTAAGTGTTCTGGAACGAGACCCCCTCGACGGTCTGTCGTGCCCATGACGGTCCGTCGTGGGTTCCGTCGTCTCAGCCAGTTTTTTCAGAAATAAAATCTGCTACTCAAAACGACTAAACAGGTCGTTACAGTAGATTACTGAACAAAGTTTAAATTTTACAGAATGACACCTCTACTACCAGACAAAGGTAAAAGGGTTCAACCTTCAACCTCAGATTTTGCAGAATCTTACAAACAGACAATGTTATCAAATTTGCATTTTAAACCTCTAGATAAAATTGATGATGTTAGAATAGAAAGACTGCAGTTTGGACAACAAAACTTAATAGCATACGAGCCGTCTAACTGGACATTCAGACACTTATCTAACTGTCAACTAGACAAACAGCAAACATGCCTCATAGATAATATATGGATAGCTCATAATAAAAAAGACACTAAATATGTAATTGCTGTTTTAAATGCTTTAGGATATTATTTTACTAGCAAAAATAAAGAAAATAGATTTAAATATTATGTGGTAATTCATGGTAAAACAAATGGTGTTTTTCAGACATGGATAGAAGTTTTAGACTCTATTAAAGGTTTTCAAAAACCCCTTTTTAAAGGTTTTTATGATTTTACAGAAGCTTTAGACTATGCTAGAGGGATATTAGAGCCAAATTACTATATTTCTCTAGCCCTTAGACAAAACCCAGATAAAACTCCACAATACAACATCCAAAAAGATACACACAAAATTATATTTTGTGATCATTGCTCATCCATGACCGAAGAATTCCGAAGGATAAATCTATGAAATGAAGCTCTAACACAAGAGAATGCCAAGCTCAGAGAAAAACATTAAAGAATGGAAAGCAAAGGTAAGACTAAACAAGATGTACAAACTCAGACAAATATACAGGGTTTTCCATTCCAAATAAAAATGGATGAGATGGGTGTGCGTTCCCCACTGAATGTTATGAAATCCACTGTATCGGATGAAGATACAGCTAGTCCGGTTCAAACGGTAGCCGGTAAAGACTTCTCAAACCCGTTGATGGTTGTCACTTTGCCAAAAAGTGAAAAGGATGAAGGTTCATCTTCCAGAAGAAGGTTACCTCTTTCATTTAACCAGATTCTTAGGCAAAAAATCAAAAAATCCCAAAAAAATAAAGATCTAGAATCTCTTATAACCCAAACTGTAGAAAAATTACTTAAACAACAACAAGAAAAATATAAACATATAAACCCAAGCCCAATACAAAGCCCAACACAAAATTCTATTTCAAGCCCAAATGATTCGGATAATATTTCAAACTCAATGCAATTTACTCAAGACCCAAACGATGATGACTCTGGTATGAGCTTTGATTCAATTGCATTACATAATTTAGACACTTAAAAAAAATTATTATTATCGTTTTAAAGAGGAATGCCTCTTTTGTCAAAAAAGTGAGTCCCACATTTCGCACTACCACACACGTGGAAAAACTGTTGGGACGCGTCTTACTTATTATATATATTATATATATATATATATATATATATATATATATATATATAAGATAAGTATTGACAGACAATACTTCAGATAAAGGACTGATAATAATGCAGAAAGAAGGAATCATTTCACGTGCGATGGGGCCCAATGCGTACCCGACGGAGAAGATAAGATTCTTTTTCATTTTGAAGTCCGAAGTATGAAGTCCGGAAGTGTGTACATAAGAAGACATTATCAGAAGAGGAAAAGTAGAAGGCGAAACAAGGCAAAGAAATCCACAACCATCAATATTCTAAAATCCCCAAAAAAGCCAAATCTTTTTCCTCGTTAAAATTATAAAGTTTGAATATAAAAAGTTTTCAGTTCTTTATTTCAAAGTTTGTGTAAAGTCATTTTGGAAGCTTTTCGGGTTTCCCGAAAGGGAAACTTCACTCTGTTCTAAATAATGTAAGTTTTCATATCTATGTTTCTAGTAAACTTCCCATATATGTAAAGTATGTGTGTTTGGTAAATTAATTGTAATAAGTTAATTACATAAATTTATAAATATTTTTATGAATCTATATTACCTAGTATATGGTTAGTCTCTTAGCCTTTTAAAAGTATCGATGGATTAACCTGTAAATTCCTAGAAAATTTTTAGGTTAAATGTTCTGAGAAAAGAACTATGAATAACCAAATCCGTGGTGTGGTTAAAGAAGATTACTTTTAAGAACAAAACGAGAGAAATAGATGAACAGTAATAATTGATTCATGAATGGACAGAGTCCATAAAAAAATTAAAACTAGAAACTAATATGATATTACATAATAGAACAATATATATATATATATATAATATATATATATATATATATAGAGGTGTGTGTATATGTATATATATAAAATATAGATATATATATATATATATAGATATATATATATAGAATAATACATATACACATATATATATATATAGATATATATATATATATATATCTATACACATAGTATATCTATATATATACATATGTATATATATATACATATATATATATATATATATATATATATATATCTTATATATACATACATGTATTATATATATATATAAAAATATATATATACATGTATGTATGTATATATATATATTTGTTTTCTCTTTTGTATGATGATATAACTGTATTCAACTTCATACTAAAAACTTACTTTCAAATATTAAAATGTATTTAACATAAAATAAAATAAACATAAATATAAACTTGTAGAATCTGAAAAATTAGAAGAGAATCACAAAATAATTTAATGTTATAAATATATGATGAATATTTAAACAAATACACATGTAAATTGAAAATTGTGACTGAAAAACCGTAAATCGGTGTTTTAAACATCAAATAAAAAAAATTGTGGATGATAGAAATTGCCTTGCCAATTGAGAAATTCTCTTGAATCAATATAAGTTTTGGTTTAACAATAAAAACATTCTTGGTGAGCTATAATTTAGCACCTCGAAGGAATCTAAACTTTAAAGGTGAAATATGGTGAAGAAAAGTGAAATGTGAGGAGGAAAGGTGAATGGTAATGAAAAAAGATAAATTGTATTAGTTTATTTTTTTCAAATTAAAATGATAATAAGTGTGTATTTTGGTCCAATAGATGAATCATTCCATAGATAGGATTTATTTAAAATACTAAAATATACTAAAATATGCATCGATATTATTTTATAAAACTGTTGTCATTCTCCCATTTTAAATATATATTTTAAATTGTTGTTACTTTGGCTAATTATGTTAGAAATTGTGACTTAATTACTAATTTATGCTTAAATTTAAGTTTAAATTAATCGATTTGAGCTACAATATATGAGCTAACTTTGCTAAACCCAAAGTCATCTCATCCAAAAAGTCCATTTTAGCACCAGGTGTCAAAATGATGTGGCATGAAAAGTCAAACAATGAAGTCAATATTACCATGGCACATGTTAAGATGACAAACCAAATATCATGACTTGGCTTCCCGAGCCATGATGGATCTTACTAAATTCAACCAGAAGGTAAGCCGATTGTTGAGTATAAAAATTTCGACTCATTCAGGACTTTGTCTTCATAGTTTTATTGTTCTAAAAGCCAAATTTATGCTTGAAGTTCATGTTTTTAAATGCTAATGTGAATATCAAAGAGAATAATAGCAAGGAAATGACATGAATGGACAAAATAAAGAAGAAAAGTGAACCTCAAGACCACCGAAGACACTTGGTAATTTTAACGAGTAAGCTCTTCGCTCGCCTACCGTTACAGTGCCAATTCCTGAAGAAGAGGAATTGGACGAGGTAGCATATCTATATTTGAACAGCCGAATAAATTGGCAAAGAAGGCTTATCTAACACAATGGTTCGCTAGGATACTAGCAAAACGATGATTATCAAGGACAAATGGTGCATCACCAACCTAGTCAGAGATCCCGACAACGATCGCAAAAGTTTGCAATTTTCGAATGGTGAAAATAAGAGATAAAAACGCAAAGGACAGGAGCATTTAGTGTGTTGTTGACTGGTTCGGTGACACTCGACTTATACCACAAAACGGCCCAGAAGCCGAATCAGAAAATATAAATGGATTTTCAAGAAATCATCAAAGCAACTTATCATTGGGAAAATCCATAGTTGGAAGAAACAAATGTTCTTGCTTAGTTTATGTAATACCTCGCTATTTAAAAGGGCTATAATTAGAAAGAACCATTTTTGAAAAGACTAAAAATGCAAAATATTGCAAGTGATGTTAAGTACGAGTTTTAGGGTAAACTTCAAAATGACCATTAGTCCTAGTAAAGTATAAGTGAGGTTAGATACAAGATATTAAATGATAATTTTTTTGAATAATCTTTCTCACACCACTGAGTTTTCTAGGTTTTGAGTTCGTACGAGGGAGATATGCCCGTTTAAAGTAGGGTTGTTTGAATGCCAAAAGTTAACCGGATATTTGAGTAGTTTTTGAATTGGGGTTTCAAATTGAAGTAACATCGAATCATTCTAAGGACTTGGAGATTCATACAAAACTATGGAGTATGTAATAGGTATTAGTTTCTTATTTTTTATGACATGTAGAAAAAACCCTTTTTTTTGTAGGTATGACTATGTGACTAATTTTCTAATTTAGCTTATGAGTGTAAAATATTATTGATGTTACTTTTGTTTAGAAGTAATTTTGACTTATAGCTTGAAATTATGAATTGGAATGATGATTTCAGTTCTAATTTAGTATGTTATGCTTTCTTCAGTGAGAGGTGTAAAGTCAAGGTCATAAATCAATTTTTGTAGTTATTGGGTTGTTGTCGGCTCAGCTCGAGAGAGAGTGGATTCTATGCTCAATCTTGCCTATCTATCTCGAAATAGTAGATAAAGTGAAGTAATTAGTTTTTATAGTGTTAAGTTTGTTGAGGTACGAGATAACTTGCTCGAATTGAAATGGTTGTTCGACAGGAAGCGATTGGATCCAAAGTCTATCCTACCCACTAAGATATTGAAAAATTTAGTACTAATTGATCACCCATTTGGCAAAGTTGACAATTATATTGTCACATCCCCAAGTACCCCCTCAAATACATGATTAACCCCGTTGCTTAAAATTATTTTTGTTGCTAATTGATAAACAAATCCCCACATCTGACATTTGTGTTACCCTTTTGATATATATATATATATATATATTATATATATATATATATATATATATATATATATATATATATATATATATATATATATATATATCTATATATATATATATATCTATATATATCTATATATATATATATATATCTATATATATATATATATATCTATATATATATATATCTATATATATATATATCTATATATATATATATCTATATATATATATCTATATATATATATCTATATATATATATATCTATATATCTGTCCTATATAATCATCTATCTCTCTGTCTCTGTCTCTCTCCTCTCTCCCCCTCTCTCTATCTCCTCTCCCTCTCTCTCTCTTCTCCTCCCTCCCTCTATATCTCTCCCTCTACCTATATATATATACATATACATATATATGTATGTAACACTTCAAAAATTCAAGACGAGTCATAAAGCTTAACATAGGTGCTATGAGGTCTAAACACTGTTTTAAGGCCTATTTTAAGGAATATAGCTCATTTAGGAAGTTTAGGAAACAAAATTTCCAAGATATCCATTACGTCTGAAAACTAGTTCTATGAGGTACTAGCGTGTCTTAGCCTATTTGACTAGCTTTTAGGAGTTGTAAATGCATGAGAGTTGTTAGAAGGGTGTATAACATGTGTTTAAGATGATCCGTTGTCAAAACTTCCGGGTACGACACCCCAAGGACCAACCAAGGGCCCTTGAGGAGGACCCAAGCACGTAGGAGGCAACACTGCCAGGCAGTGTGCACCCTCGAGAGGGCAAACGGTGGTGCGTGTCTTGATCGACGAGGCGTTGATGACAATCGTCGACCAACCCTTAGACTTTTTTTTGGAGGCCCTCATATGCACAATCTCTGATTGAGACGACGGATGTGCAGCATGGAAGGCATAGTGCCCGTCGACTCACAGATGGACCGTCGATCGGGGTTCCGTCTATGATGGTCAAATTCCCTGCACGTTTTATATTAGTTACATTTAATTAGTTAAGGGATTAGGTGGTTAATTATAGGTTTAAGAGATTCTAATTAAGCTAATTAACCCCCATATAAAGACCCCAACAGTAATTAGACTACACAAAACTCTCAAAACAAACTCTCTTCCTTCTCTCTTCTTTGTCTCTCTATTGGAAGACACCATTGAAGAAAAAGGTATGGAAGTGTGAGGAGTGTCCCTTTCCATATAGGGAAGGTAGGAGCCCTAAAGTACTCTTCAGATTGGAGACTACAATGCATGTAGCATAAAGAGGGTCCCAACTATATCTCCTAGTTCTTGAACTATGTAGCCCCCATAGGAATACTAGCTAGTGGATCCATGTAGTTGCTATGTCTTATGTTTTTGTACTACCTTGGAAACTAGTCCGCATTTCGTCAGTGTAGGGTTTTATGATACAAGATTCCACACTAGCTAATGTGGTCTATGTTGGTTAGAGAAACATGTTCCCAAAAAGGTAAAATGAATTAAAGGATTGAACTCTAACTAGAATAATCTAAGGGGTCTAGCTTAGCCTAGGTTGGGGTATGGTAATCTACCTAAGAAGTGCACTAGTAGCCTTGAGGGGAGTCGTAGGAGGATGTTCTTATATATGTTTATGCTTATAATGATATGGGATATATGTATATGATGAACTTGCATATTATTGATGCTATATGTTGATAACTTTATTTATGAATACGTGTTGGTCTATATTGTTAACAATGAGATAAATGTATATCTAAATGTCATGTTATAAGAAGTAGGGTGTTATTCATGATTCGTGTTAGGTTACTTGATCGAGTAAGGTTATGGGGCTTTGCTTGGTCATTTCACTTGATGACTTTATAGGAGTTCATGGGTAATTGTCTTGCTTTGATATAATGAATTGTATTCTTATTCATACTAATTGTTAAATATGACATGATGATAGAGTAAATTGAGTTTGTATCTAATTATATGGTATGAATGGTTGAGTTGACTATACTTGATGTTGTAGTATTGTGATGAACATGCCTATGACTTAATTTATATAAAATACTGATTGGTATGGTCTTGTTGAATGTGCACAAGGGGTTTCAAATGAAAAATGCATACTTTATGAAATGTCCCTTTTTCTTGGTGTGTTTTTCAAGTATGTGGGCTTATGATCTCATACTTAGTACAATTGGCGTACTAACCCCATTTCTTCCTTTTTCCAAATATTTTAGGTTCCGGTCGTTGAAGGCTCATTCGAGACGACTTGAAGAAGATTTGGTTATTCTCTACCATTCAATTGGGTAGGTCCTCACTTTCTGAGGGCGATAACAATATCTAGCTTATGGAGTTTCTTAGTTTGCTAAGACTCTTATGTTTACTCTATTTTCATTTGAGTACGATTTGTATAAGTCTATATGTGTCTTCTTTACATTGATGTAGGGATATGCCCAAATTGCTATGATCGTTTAGATGGTATGAGATGAGACATTCTTTATGACTATGTTCTATATTATATATATGTGTAATAAAAGTAGAAGGCTATGTAACCTTCCTATATGAAGGGTCAATGCATACTAGATATCTATACTATGTGTATGTAGAGGTTTATGTAAACATCCAAGTAGAAACAATCAAAACATCTAAAAAAATTTCTAAATTCGACTTATGAATGTGATGATGTAATATAAGAGGCTAGTCTTAGTCCTCAAAGAGGACGTCGCCGCCGGTTACATCTAGGGGGTAAACCCGGATATTATAAACTTGGTATCAGAGCATGAGGTTGAATTATCTTTTATTTAATGTCTCTCTTAACTATTTGTATGTAAGTTCGTGTTCATAATTGTGAAGTGCGCCACACTTATGGATGGTAACCTACATGATGCCTAGGAAACTCTAATTTTCTTAGAAATCTAGTATCGTGCCATTAGAGTAAACTTATGGTGTACTTTAGCATCTATTCCTATTGTTATCATTATAGGATGAATGAACACTCGAAGGAATGCAGGATGAATACTTAAAGAGAAAATTGCAAATGTAGGAGCTCCTCCCCGTGGTGATCAAGTTTCTTCCCCTTGAAGAAGATGCTAATATGGAACAAGCTCTGGTCAATCCTCCACCCTTGACGGATTAAGATATAAGGGTTGCCCTCATCCATTTGGATCAAGCCGCCACTGCTTATGGCCATGCTATGACGGCCCAAGCAGACCGAGATGTTGTACCTCGCCCTCATCAACGAGTTACTACTATGGCTTCCCTTCTAAGAGACTTCACTCGGATTAACCCTCCTACCTTCTACGGGTCTTAGTTTGAGTAAGACCCCCAAAAATTCATCGATTAAGTCTATAAGATACTCTTATCTATGGGGTTTTCCACAAGTGAGAAGGCTGAGTTGGCCACTTATCAACTCAAGGACGTGGTCAAGCATGGTTTGTCCAATGAAGAGATAATAGGCCATTGAGATGTGGTCCCGTGACTTGGGAGATCTCCAAGAAAGCTTTTCTACATAGGTTATTTACTAGGGATATGACGAAAGCTAAAGTGGTGGAGTTCATCAACCTTCGCCAAGGAGGTATGAGTTTCATGAATACTCTTTAAAATTCACTTAATTCTCGAAATATGCTCCTTCTTTGGTTTCCGACTATAGAAATGAGATTAGCCTCTTTCTGACACAAGTGTTGGATGATTTGCAAAATGAGTGTCATTCGGCTAGGCTACATGACAACATGAAAATTTCTTTTCTTATGGTGCATGTAAAGCATGTGGAATAGGGAAGGGCTAAGAGAAATAATAGAGATTCCAAGAGGGTAAGATCTTTTGAAGGAGGTTCTTCAAGGAATATGCTTGAGATACAAGACAAGACTAGATTTAACAAGCGGGTTTCTAGTCAATTTCCCTCCAAGTTCTCTGATCCTAGTGGTGATAAGGTGTCTAACCTTATGTTTAAGAAGGGAAAAGATACTAATTCACCAACCAATAATCCAACTTGTGGAAAGTGTGAAAAGAAGAACTATGGTGATTGCCTTAAGGAGACGAACAATTGTTTTAGTTGTGGTAAAAGCGGGCACAAGGTTAGGGATTCCCATAATGTAAGGGGTCAATACATGGCTGGTAAATCTCAAGAAAGTGGTTCAAATGAGGCTCCAAAGAAGAACCTCTTCTATGCTCTCCGCTCTAGGGGTAAAAAAGAGACTTCTCCCGATGTGGTCACCAGTATGTTGAAAGTCTTCTCTATTGATGTATATGCCTTACTTTATTCCGGTTCTACTCTATAGTTATAGGATAGGTTCTATGATATGTAGGTAGTAGTGTATGATGCTATCTACACATGGCACAAGTAGGCCTTGAAGATGCTAAAGCGAGTTCCCTAGGTCTTCTAAGACCATTATGTGAAGTCTTGTATTTGTTAAGTTGTCTCTTGAATGACTTAAATGAATAATATTTACTTGGTTACAAAATATTTAAAAGGAAAGGTCTCTATCTTTGGTAGTCTTGAGTAACAGTTAGGTGTGTATTGAAGAGGTTGTATGGGTGGACACTTCCTGTCTCACTTAGGTGGGTCTTAGGATAACCTTAGATGGAGTGTCTAATATGATTAATTAGGTTACTTTATGAATATGTTATTAAGTGATATATGTTGGTGCTAGTTCAATATGTCTTATATGTGAATGTTGACCTGTATTATGTCTCTTAAACTCTTATGATGAAGGTTTTTATCACCATTTCTTGAAAACATGTTTCTATACTAAATACACCTTTTTGCATGGCTTCCATACTTAGTTATTAATATGTTAACCCCTTTTTCCCCTTTTGACTGAAGTGTAGGCATTGGAGGTTTGGTATGCTATGGATGATGGATAGGATCCTAAGGGTTGAAAGATGAAGTTTTATGAGTCCTCATAGATTCGTGGACAGTATCCCACGTGGCCTTTTATGTCTTCTTAGTCTTTATTTTTTATTTGTGTATGGACTTAGTCCCAAATTTTGTACTCTAAAGTTATTAGATGGTTTTATGAGACATATTTTAAACTTAGATGTTTTCAAGTCTTCCACTTGATTATTAATGAAAGGATTCTTCATGTGTGTAAAGAGTGTTTTAAATTCTTCTATACTATTGAGTATTGTATACAATGAATGATCCAAGTGTATTTTATGAGACCTTCGAGAGGTCAAATATGCCGGTTACGACTTGGTGCTCTCGGGTCATAACATCAAGTTATTAGATGAGTGCAACTGTAAGCACCGTAACCAACTTAGTCACCAAGATGATATTGGTGATTTCAAACATGCCAATGAAGATCAAGTGGGGAGCGTAGGTTCTATTCACTTACCTTTAATTGTAAGAAATGGTGTCTTACATGTCACAAGCACAATGCTGCAACTTTTTCAAGCTGAGGGTGTATTTGGAGTGCAGTATCATGAGAACTCCAATGACCACATTCGATACTTTGTAGATATATGTAGTCCATTTTTACTGAGGAATAATTCACAAGAATTAGTTCGACTCCTGTTGTTCCCTTTCTCTTTAATGGGTGAAAGAACCATGTCGGTGTCAAGTCTACAAATGAAAGTCCATTGTGTCATAGGAAGAGCTCACCGAGGCATTCTACATATGATTCTTTCCACCCTTTAAAATGGTGAAATTGTGTGACAACATATAGAACTTCAAACGAGTAGACAGGAAACCGATTCATGAAACTTGGCTATGATTTCAAAAGTTTCTACTAGACAGTAATACACATGGGCTTCCGGGTAATTTAATACTTCAATGTTTTTTATGGATTTAAGACTCAATGGACAAAGTGGTATCTGACCAGAAGTCCAGATGGGGGGATAATGTTACAACAACTTGAGGTAACCTAGTCTGTTATTAATTAAATAACAATGATCAAAGGGGCATGGTACACTTAAGAGGATAAAGTATCTCCCTTACAGTTTAGGATGACAAAGGAGCAGCTTGAAAAGGAGAAAGAGCGCGATGAAAATATTAGAAAAATGATGTATCAGTTGGTGTGTTCGAATGTTTTGGTAAACACAAAGATGTAAAAAGATTTTATAAACTTGAGCAGGGTTCTCACCCAAACTATTTAAAGCCGAGTAAGAATCAAGGATAGAACTCACATAAAAGATAAGAGTGGAGACAATACAATCATGATTGAAAAGATCATAATGACCATTTCAAGAGAGAAGAAGAGCACCACATGTAAGCAAGTGCCAGTCCAAGATCTAAGGGTAGTTAAGGAAACCTGCAGGTGGATGCACTGTTGTTGCACGTCGTAGATAAAGTAGAAAGATCTAATGACATGATTAAGGAGATGAAAGAGTACTTCTCATCATTCAATAATAGGGTAAATTCTCATGCATATGCAATCAAGCAGCTGGAATGGTAGATGAAAAAACTTTCAGCACAATTGAAATCCAAGGTAATTGAATTCAGTGAATATGAGTGTGTGACCAGTTCGAGGTTTGATAATGACAAGGATAATTAATTGTGACTTGAAGTGGGAAGGTAGAATTAATGATGGGACAAATGCTTTTTAAAAAAGAGAGAGACACTATTAAGGAAGAGAGGTTCGGTCCAGAAAATGATATGCTCATGATGAGGAAGAGAGTTCAAAACAAAGACCCACAAAAGAGTTGCAAAGATCAAAAGAAAGGGCTACATCATATCCAAAGTTAGTGCAACCTCTTCCCAAATTAAATCCTTTATTCCTTCTACGTCTCAAAAAGAGAAATGAATATGAGGAATTCAAGAAATTCCTATTCATGTTGAAATAACTTTCTATAAATCTTCCTTTAGTTGAGACATTGTTGGAGATGCCGTGATATATGAAATTAATTAAGGAGATGGTCACTATGAATAAAAGCATGGAATTGGAAACAATTGAAGTTTCTCATAATTATAATGCCATTATAACTACCGATGTGATTGAAATGAATGAGGATCTGGGGGCATTGACTATTCCATATACCAATGGTATACTTAAGTTTGACATAGTGTTTTTGCCCCGAGCCTACACCCAAGATGTGGCTAGCACCCAATGACCACAACTGGGGTTTAGTGAACCGTTGATCTGGCTTATTTAACTTAGTGGAAGACTAAACTCAAATAAAACTGTCTCATGATATAACTTAAAAGATATAATTAGTTTGCCACACCAATACTTAAGTCTCATAACAAAATATTTGAAATACATATATAAGAGACTCTAACTGGCTATCCTATTTTTAATGAAGCCTATACAATATTAAGATGGATGTTGGGACAGAGATCACGACATCCTATAAACAAAATACTAGAAAGTGAATAAAAGTGTTCTCCAAAATGCAAGGAGGCTCACCACTGACTACTAATTCTAAATTGGATCAATGAGGCGTCGGATGATTCTTATCCTGGTTACATATGTCGGCATCATAAGGCGATGCAGGCCTAGTTGCATCAGTACATTGAATGTACAAGTATGCGAGTTGGAATGCTAAATGATAAATTAAAACATTAAAATAGTAAGATGAACTAACATTGGCCATGCTCAAATCATAAATACTCAACTCAACATATATATATATATTATATATATATATATAGATATATATATATATAGATATATATATATATATATATATATATTATATATATATATATCTATATATATATATATATATATATATGTAACACTTCAAAAATTCAAGATGAGTCTTAAAGCTTTACATAGGTGATCTGAGGTATAAACATTGTTTGAAGGTCTATTTTAATGAATTTATGTCATTTAGGAAGTTTAGAAAACAAAACGTCAAAGAATGTCCATGACGTGCGGAAACTAGTTCTTGGAGGTACTAGCATGTCTTAGCCTATTTTACTAGCTTTTAGGAGTTTTAAATGCATGAGAGTTGTAGGAAGGGTGTATCACATGTTTTTAATATGATTCGTTGTCGAAAATTCTGGGTACGACTCTCATATTAAGAACCCAACCCTCATTAGACTAAACACAACTCGCAAAACAAACTCTCTTCCTTCTCTATTCTTTCTCTCTCTTTTGGAAGACACCATTGAAGAACAAGGTACGGAAGGGTTTTGGGGGATGAAAATTGACAATTTAACAATAAAATATTCATCAAACGTTGAATATGTGATCTAATTCACCTTTGAGACCTCTTTCTTCAAAGTGTTCCTTCAAAATATTATCAAAAGTTGGGTTTTCATGTAAGTTCTTCTCAATCTAGAAAATAGGGTCATGACTTGATTTGTTATCTTTTATATTGGATAATATGAATAAATTAACATTTGTGCTAACTTAATTATGGTATATCTTGATTATTTGGTATAGTTTGTAGATGATGATCCTTAACCCTTAACCCTAGGTTTGGTATTGACATGAATTAAGTTGAAATTGGTTCAATTGACTTGGTTATTGGTTGAATTGCTATTAAGAAATGTTTTGGCATTAATCATGAGCAAATTAGAGTGAATTTTAGTCTTTCATGCTAGTTCTTGAGATGATGATCTAGGTTAGAAAGTGAATTAACCTAAGTGTCTTATCTTCATCTATGATCTAGGATTGAATTGTGATGTATTGATTTATCCAGCCTTGTTATCATGTTGATTATGGAATTATGATGTTGTACAACTAATTTGGATTGAATTTCGGGTTTACGGTAAGACCTTGATGATGAACTATGAAGGAGACTTGGTAAGTCTTATGATCTCTATCCTTTACTTCAAATTCTTGTTTATTGTGATTAAGTCATGATGTTATATTGGAGTAAGCCTTGTATTCGGATTGATAGGGTGGTATGATGTTGAATTGAAATGTCTTGACTATGTTGTGAGGTTGAATAAGGTTTATGTGTTATAAGGATGGTGATGACTATCAATGTACCTTATTATGATATGACATGTTAATGTGTTAACCGCACTAATATGAATTGTAATGAAACAATCCATACTCATGCAATTCATATTGAGCTATTCATGATGATGATTATTCAAAGGTTATAAAAATGACTTAAACTAAGTTATGATTGATAATTAAAGGCTTAAAGACATTTCAAAAAAGGGACTCTAGCTTGGGACCGAGTGAACTAGAGTGAGGAGTGTCCCTTCCCACATAGGGAAGGTAAGAACCCTAAAGTAATCTTGAGATTGGAGACTCCAATGCATGTAGCATAAAGAGGGTCTTAAATATATCTCCTAGTTATTGAACTATGTTGTCCCCATAGATATACTAGCTAGTAGATCCACGTAGTTGCTATGTTTTATATTTGGGTACTACCTTGGCAAGTAGTCCGCATTCCTCCGGTGTAGGGTTTTATGACACCGGATTCCATGCTAGCTCATGTGGTCTATGTCGATTAGAGAATGACGTTCACAAAAAAGTAAAATCAATTAAAGGATTGAACTCTAACTAGGATAATGTTAGCGGTCTATCTTATTCTAGGTAGGGGTATGGGACTCTACCTAAGACTTGCACTATGTAGTCATAGGATGATTTTATTATGTATGTTTATGTTGATAATGATATAAGATATGTATATGATGAACTTCCATATTGTTGATGCTATATGTTTATTCGTTTACTTATGAATATGTGTTGGTGTATATTGTTAACAATAAGATAAAATGTATATCTAAATGTTATGTTATGTGAAGTAGGGTGTTAGTCATAATTCTTGTTGGGTTACTTGATCGAGTAAGGTTATGGGGCTTTGCTTGGTCATTGGACTTGTTGACTTCATAGGGGTTCATGGGTAATTTTCTTGCTTTGTTATAATGAAATGTATTCTTTTTGAGACTTATTGTTAAATTTGACTTGATGATGGAGTTACTTGAGTATGTATCTACTTATATTGTATGAATGATTTATTTGACTAGACTTGATGTTGTAATATTGTGATGAACATGCCTATGACTTAATGTATATACAATATTTATTGGTATGGTCTTATTAAATGTACACAAGGGATTTTAAATGAAAAATTCATACTTTATGAAATGTCCCTTTTTCTTAGCATGTTTTTCAAGTATATGTGCATATGATCTCATACTTAGTACAAGTGGCATACTAACCCAATTTCTTTCCTTTTTCCAATCATTTTAGGTTCCATTTGTTGAAGGATCATTCGAGACGACCTGAAGAACACTTGGATATTCTCTACAATCCAAGTGGGTAGGTTCTTACTTTTCGAGGGAGATGCCAATATCTAGCATATTGAGTTGCTTTGTTTTCTAAGACTCTTACAATATGTATAAGCCTATATGACTATTCTTTACATTGATTTAGGCCTATGCCCAAATTTCTATGATCCTTTAGATTGTATGAGGCGAGACAATCTTAAGATTATGTTCTATCTTATATATAGATATATATATATATATATATATATATATATGTGTGTGTGTGTGTGTTGTGTGTGTGTGTGTGTGTGTGTGGTGTGTGTGTGTGTGTGTGTGCGCGCGCGCATTAATAGTAGAAACCTATGTAACCTTTCGATACGAAGGGTCTATGTATACTCAATATATACTATGTGTATGTAGAGGTCTATGTACACCTTCAAGTATAAGCAATCAAAACTTTTAAAATTTCCAATAAATTCGATTTAATAATGTGATGATATAAGCTATGAGGCTAGTCTTAGTCCTTAAAGAGGACGACGATGCCGGTTGCATCTAGGGTGTAAACCTAGATGTGTATATATATATAAAAAGATTTGTTAAATTGTAAAACAACTTAATTCGTCAAAGAATATGCAATAACCAACTCATGTTTAATTATATATTAATATACTATAGTTCTGTGGGAGACTCTCTAACCAACAACCATCACTATGAGCCTAAGCTATGGTACAACATCATACCTCACGTTGCAAGAGGACTTTTCTTTACCTTGCCTTCAGTGTAGAACTTGAACTACTAAGTAGATCCACTAGTCTATTTTAAAAAACAGTAGTGAATCATCTAAAAAATATGACCCTTCATCTGTCCATGTTAGCTAAAACGGGGGCTTGAGTTAATATGAACTCATATTCCTATATCGTTGCTCAATACTACACCCAAAATACATAAATTATATGTTTTAAAAAAAACAACTTCTTATCTGGTTTGAGATAATTGCTCAAACTTATCTTTTAAAAGCTCTCTTAGAAATCATAGTTTCCTCTTACTAAAACTAGCCAAAGGATCTGTTAGAAGTCTAGCTTCCTTTCTTGCTCAAATGTGAAAAACATTTATAACTCTCACGGATTACTTAGTTCCCTTATAAATTTTGAGAAACAAACTCAACTCTTTACTCTTTGAATAACTTGAAACGTAACTCTTAGGGAATACTTTGTTCCGTTATAGCTATTAAGAATTTAACTCGACCTATACTCATTCTCAACTTGTAGCTTGAGCCTTACACAAAGTTAAAATGTTTGTTAAAGACTCTAACAAAATATAAGAAGTCACTTTGACTTGCTTCTTAACTTTTACACTTGACTCTTAACTTCTTTGACTTTGATCTTGACTTTCTTTGGATTGGATTACATATTCAAGGTTATTATTTAAGTTATTTTGTAATTTCTAGGTGTTTATAAATCATTTGAAGTAATTAGAATTCTTGGGAGAGTTAATGTACCTTAGTAGGACTTATGAAGGCTAAACTACGAAAAACATGGTGACAAACACGCCAGGCTTTGATGAGTGAGGCTTTGTTCTGGCGCACTGGTGGCACACCACGCCAGGTCCAAGTAAAATGAAGCCCATTTTGGTGCACTGTAGGCGCGACGTTCCTGGACTTTCCCTGGTGCATATAAAAAAAAATTTAGGCAAATTTTCTCTGTAATTTTTATCTCTAAACTCTCATAACCTTCCATGTTCATTCAACAAACACTTGGGACCCTTGCTAATATCCATTTCCACAGAATTCAACTCAAAACAACCCGGAGAAATAAGAATCAACCAACAAGTGCAGCCAACTATTCAATCAACAAAAGTTCAAAACTTTTCTTCAAGATCTCCAACTCTAACATGTAATAAACTCATAAAATGTTGAACAGAAACAAATTGGTGTGTGGGTGAAGTAGCCCAATAGGAAAGATCCACATACCTTAATAGGAATCACCCCTAACAAATTCTAGTTGAATAACTTCTCTGCTTCAATTTTCTTCTCCAAGACCTAAGCGTAAATAACCTTTCTATTCTGAATCCTAACTTAATTTAACACCAAATAACCCCTTAAAACAAATTAGGAAACATCTAGGTGAAAAGACAAGTGTGTCCTTACTAAAATCCGCAATTAGACTTTCCTCACTTCAACAACCCGAACTCTGAAAGGCATATATCCCTAATACCATATTTAAATCCTATAAACTTGGTAGTTTAGGAAATATCCTTTAAAGGGCTTTCCAACCATATAAAGAACTGACTCTAACTCATTTTTAGCTAAAAGTTATGATTGTTTGAAAATGACCAAAGCTCACTTCTTAAATTTAGGAATTTTCCAGACTCTTTAACTATTCTTTCCAAAATTGATTAATTTTAGTGTCTTAGATTATTCTTGGCTATTAAAAGTTATGAGATGTTACAATATTTCCTCCTCGGGAACATTCTTCCTTGAATGAGATTTCTTTCACTATGCTAAGAACGGTAACTTCAATTTTAACACCCAACAATCCAAAAACTATAAACAATCATTCTTACTTACATTTTATAAAGTACTAAGAAAAGAATTAGTACCTTTATCTGCATTCTCTCCAAGTTCAATGATATATGGATATCGCTTCCTCATAGCTTATTCAACATATTGGTTCCTCTAAATGGCCTTGACTGACGCAACCTTCTTTGTCTAAACTATCTTTAATCCCAACATTTTTAGTTGGTACAATAAAAGAAGGATCACCCATGCAGTCCTTCAATATGGAAATATATACCAAAATAACCGTTGCTAACTCTTGTGGTAACATTCCGACTCATAAGCTACATTATCAATTCTCCTTGATATTCTATAAGGTCAAATATACTGGGGACTAAGATTCTTCTTCTTACAAAACCTCATAACACCCATGGCTTGGTGAACTTGATCTTGACCTATCACCTATGCTTCACCAACCTTGAACTACCTAAAAGGAAATCAACATCTTCTCCCAAAAAGAGAATCAAATGGAGCCATTTGGATGCTCGAATTGTAGTTATTGTTGAAAGGAAACTTCATGAGAGGTAGGTGAGAATCCCACTTCCCCTTGAAATTGATTACACAAGCTCTCAACATGTTTTCTAAGGTATGGATAGTATGCTTTTCTTGTGCATCCATCTGAGGATGAAAAGCAGTGCTGAAGTTCACCACTGACCTAAACTTTTCAGAAAGACATCCAAAACTGTGCAGTAAATTATGCACGTCTATCTAAAAATATTGAATTTGGGACTCCATGAACATTTTACACTTCCAGAATGTACAACCTCAGATTATCTTCCTCCAAATGAGTAGTCTTTACCGGCAAGAAGTGGGCTAACTTTATCATTCCATCGACAATCACCCAAATAGAATCATGCTATTTGTGAGACCTTGGAAAGGCGGTGATAAATTTCATTATAATCATATCCCACTGTTAATCCAAATGTTTTATGTTTAGAGCCAAACGTCCGGGCCTTTAATGTTCTACTTTAACTTGCTGGTAATTCGAGGACTTGGTAACAAACATAGAAATGTCCTTTTTCATACCTTCCCACTAATATAGCTCTCTAAAATAGTGGTACATCTTGGTGGAACCCGGATGAATATAATATCTGGAGCTACGGTCCACCTTCAAATCGAGTATAGGGTCTTGGGTCTTGCTTCTATTTCACCTCTTACACTAGTCATGATTCAGCCCCATCAGTTACAACTATTCCTCCTTCTGTGGAATCCATAAGAGCCTTTTTGGCTCAGCTTAGAAGCTGGTCAAACTGACTTAAAAGCTGGTTTTTGACTTATTTAGCTGTTTGGCAATCCTCAAAATGACTTATTTTAAGTTAAAAAAAAAACATAATTTAAGCCAAAAGTTACAAGCTGGGGTAGGGGTGCTTTTTTTTTCAGCTTATAAGTTGTTTTAAGTTGATCACATTTTTACCTTTTTACCCTTAATATTTTTATACAATCTCCAAATTACCCACATAACCCTAACATCTCTTTCTTCTATTTTTCCCTTTTCACGTGTGGATGATAGACAATTACTATTACTAATGAATAAAAATAAAATAAATCTTAAATCTTTCAAGTGATCTATTCAAATTATATAGGGATAATGGCCAAGTACCCCCTCAACCTATGCCCGAAATCTCAGAGACACACTTATACTATACTAAGGTCCTATTACCCTCTGAACTTATTTTATCAATAATTTTTTACCCCTTTTTAGCCTACATGGCACTATCTTTGTGGGCCCAATGATGGTTGACTTTTTTTTCAAACTAGTACCACGTAGGATAAAAAGGGGTAGAAAATTAGTTATAAATAAGTTCAGGGGGGTAATAGGACCTTAGTATAGTATAAGTGTGTCAAAGGGATTTCGGGCATAGGTTGAGGGGGTACTTGTGCATTTTCCCAATTATATATTATTAAAATGTAAAATAAGTTGCACATATAACTTACATACAAATTTATATTCCTCTTATAAATAATTTGTGATAATAAAGAAATATGTGAATGATAGACTATTATTATTACCTATGGATGAAACTAAAATAAAATCTTAAATTGTTCTTTGATCTATTCAAATTATATATCTTTAAAATCTATGATAAGTTTATGTTCCTCTTATAAATAATTTGTGATGAGAAAGAAATATGTGAATGATAGCAAAATATAATTATTTATGGCTGTAAAACATAAATTAATTAACTTTTATTATGTTAACAACTTTTAAGGGTATTTCAGACATTTTGATTTAAAAAGCTGTTTATCAGCACTTATTTGCCAAACACATCAACAACTTTTTTTTTAACTTTAGCACTTTTATCCAAACGCATAACTGCTTATTTTAAAAATATGTTTCAGCACTTTCAAAAGTATTTTTTAAAGCCGCTTTTATAAAGCTCATCCAAACGGGCCCTAAGTCTAGCTCCTAGACGTGCAAGTTTGTTCCCTAACTTTCAACTGATGGTAGCTTGATCATAGGTCAATTTTCGTGAATCAAGAAGTGCCATGAAGCCAGTCAAAAAGTTCATCCACACTTGGAAGAGGATACTTATTTTTTATTGTAACCTTTTTAATTAGAGGTAACATATACTCATCCTAAAAGAACCATCTTAATTTCATACAAACAAGATAAAAATGCCCCAAGGTGAAACACTAGGTCGGATAAAGCCTTTAATTAGAAGATCTTTCAAGTGTTCTTTCAACTCTTTTAACTCTTTCAATGCCATTCTATATTACGGAACAGAGATAGGATGAGTATCTTAAATGATGTCTATATGCCAAAGTCTATTTGTATCATAGGAAGGACTCCAGGTAGATCATCAGGAAAAATTGCTGGAAACTCTTTTCAACAAGAATTGACTTAAGGGAAGGTACCTCAGCACTTAAATAATTAATTCAGACTAAGTGATATATACATCCCTTTGAAACTAAGTTTCTCGCCTTAAAGTAGAAAATGAAACGACCCTTAGGCAATGTTGAACTACTACTCCACTCTTTTAATAGCTCATTGAGAATCTTAAACTTAACAACTCAAGATCTACAATCTATTGATGCATAACAGCATTAAGTCAGTATATACCTCGAATGACATCAAAATCTACCATGTCAGACTCCACTAGGTCAGCAGTGTTGTTCTTGTGATTGATAAAAATATGATAATCACGATAAACTCTTTTCGCTAGAATCGACTCTCCAATGGGGGTAGAAACACAGAAAATTTCACAACGTTTCTTCGGAAGAATTTCAAACTTATTTGGAAAGTAAGGAATTACAAAAGATAAACTTTCCCCTAGGCTTAACAAAGCATAAAAATCACAAGTAAATACTTCTGTCATACCTCTGACAACGTCTGGAGAGTTCTCTTGCTCATAGAAGGTAGTTATTTGATAGAGGCAATTTGCTCCTCTGCTAGTGCCTAAAATAGATCGCTTAGGTGCAAACCTTTCTGGTTAAGCAGCTGAAGAAGATTGGGCTCTATTGCCCAATTTCCACGACATTGTTTATCATTATAACACTCTTTTATAAAGTGACCCTCTTGACCACAATTGAAGCAATATGATTGGAAATCACGACACTTACCGGCATGGTTTTTACAACACCTACCACATGTAGGAGCCAAACTACCTCATTGTGCCACACTACCTTGGGACTTGACTGGTCTAGCCTTGATGTTCTTCAAATTTTGGCCATTTTACTCACCTCTGTTTCTTGGAGTAGGTGTACTTGTCAAACATGGTGCATTCCCCTTTCTTTTCTGAAATTGTGGCCGATTCAAACCACATTTCTTCTACCCAAACTCATTCCCAGTCTTGGCTTTCTTGTTCCTCAACTTCTCTTCTCAAACTTTCTACACATTAACCATCAATAGGGATATGTCCATGTCATGATTAACATTGAAAATCTTCCCTCTTTACTGGATGCACGACCCAAGCCAGCCACAAACTGATTATGCTGTTCATATCCTTAACCATCTCAGGAGCATAGTGAGACAGTTGTCTGAACTCAACCCATACTCATGAATATTTTAGGATTCCTGTTCTAAAGTAAGGGACTCTGCCACCTTAGCCTCATTCAGTTCTCAGGG
Organism: Solanum peruvianum; assembly: GCA_027705065.1. Classification (NCBI taxonomy): domain Eukaryota; kingdom Viridiplantae; phylum Streptophyta; class Magnoliopsida; order Solanales; family Solanaceae; genus Solanum; species Solanum peruvianum. Next base: position 29,574,772 of record JAKWJD010001755.1, read on the forward strand.
AAAGAAACTCCTCAAGAATATCTCTGTGAAATAATCCTAATTCGAATGTGGTGCATTCAGATCTCTGCCCTCTTTCAACTGGTTGAACCATATCCTCGGCACGTTCTTCAATTGGTATGCATCTAGCTCGACTCTATCAACATCAATGATATGCATCACATCAAATATCATCTTCAACTCTCCCATAAAGTTTTCTTGATCCTCAAAGGTGCTCAAACCAGTGAAACTAGGAGTATTCATTCTCGGGAACTCACGAATCATTGAGGTGTCATCCTCTACTTGTTGAGCTCCTCTATTTTCACAAATCTTGTTAGTCATAGCCTGACTCAGAATTGTAAAAGTGTAATGGAACTTACCGTTGCTAACTTTCCCTTGAGGTTTCACTTTAGGTGCATTAGTTAACTCTTGTTCCTGAGGTTCAACATTTCTACTAGCTGGTTGACCTCATTTTGCTCTTCATGGAGTCATAATCATGTGAAATATGTGCAAGCATGAATTTGAGAGAGACTTTTACTGAAAAACTCTAACATATGAAAAGAAATATGAAAGAGGTGATGAATTCCTAAATGTTTTAACCTCCTGGTCATATATGTGGCCTACTTCACACTGATGATTAACACTCTATACAAATGACTTTATATACTTTTAGAACTCTTGAACTTTATGCTATCATACAAAGTTTGTCACGCCTCGAGTGTACACCCTATACGCTATCGGCACCTAATAACCATTGCAAGTCTTGGGAAAACCCTTTGCCTATCTTACTTAACTTAGCAGAAGACTTAACTCAAATAGAAAAGTTTCATGATATAACTTAAATAAACAATAAGTTAGCCACACTGGCACTTAAGTCTCATTGCAAAATATGAAAAAATATAGAAATAAGATACTCTAACTGAGTATCTATGAAGCCTCTACAATACTAAGATGGATGTTGGGTTAGACCCTACAACATCCTATAAACGAAATACTAGAAAGTGGATAAATGTGTCCTCAGAAAGTAATGAGTCTCACCACTGACTATGAATGCTAAACTGGATCAATGAGGTACTGGATTATGTTGATCCTAGTTACTTGCTTCTGAGATGATGCAGGCCAGCTCGCATCAGTACATTGATTGTATTAGTATGCGAGTTGGAATGCTAGCCGACAACTTAAAGCTTGAAATGAATAAGATAAACTTACCTTGACCTTGCTCAACTCATGAATAATCAACTCAATATATATATATATATATACACTTGTGATATATATAAAGCTTTGTAAAACAATAAAACAAGTTAGTTAGTTAAATAAACTCAATAACAAACTCATCTTAACTTATATATGAAAGTAATATAGTTCGGCAGGTGATTATCTATCCGACAATAATAACTATGAGCCTAAGGTTTGGTACAACGTCTTACCTCATGTTGAAAGAGGATTGTCTGATACCTTGCGTCAGTATAGAACCTGAAATGCTAAGTGGATATATTAGTCTATGCTATTAAACCCTAAAGAATCATTTAAATAGTATGAACCTTAATCTAATTATGTTGGCAACACAGTTTATGGTGGCTTGAGTTAATATGAACTCGCATTCCCATAACGGTGCTCAATATTTACCTTATATGTTTTGAAAAAATATCTTCTTCTCTCGTTTGAGGTAATTGCTCAAACTTAGATTTTAAAAGATCTTTTGGAAATAATAGTTTCCTTTTTACTAAAACTAGCCAAAGGATCAGTTGGAAGTCTAGCTTCCTTTGTTGATCGAAATGTGAAAAAAAAACCATTTATAACACATAGGGATTACTTAGTTCCCTTATAACATCTGAGAATCAAACTCAACTCTTTACTCTTTGCTTTACTTACAACTTTACTCTTTGAGAATACATAGTTCCCTTATAACTTTTGAGAATTTAACTCAACTCTCTACTCTCTGCTCAACTTGTAAATTGAGCCTTAGAAAAACTTCAAATGTTTGTTAAGACTCTATAAAACATTATGAACGCACTTTCACTTCCTCCTTAACTTTTAGACTCGACTCTTAACTTCTTTGACTTTGATCTTTATTCCTTGAATTGGATTATGGATTCAAGGTTATGATTTGACAGATTTAGTGATTTCTAGGTGTTTATAAATAATTTTAAGTAATTAGAATCATCAACAGGTTTTAATGTACCTCAGAAGGACATACGAATTGTAACTACAAAAAAAATTTGCAAAAAACACGATTCGGGCGCACTAGTGGTGTGCCACGCTAGCCTCACTTGACTGGGGCTTGGTTCTGGTGCACTGGTATCGCGCTACGCTAGAACCAAGTTAATTGAAACCTAGTTTTGGCACACTATAGGTGCGTCACCCTGGTGCATCTCACAAATTTTCTCTTTATTTTTAAATCACTAAACCCTCCAAACCTCCCTACTTCTTTCTTCAAAAACATGGGACCCTTGGTACCCGCAATACCCACTGAATTAAACTTCAAACAACCCAGAGAAACAAGAATAACCCAACAACGGCAGCAAACAATTAAACCAACAAGAATTCATAACTTTTCTTCAAGAATTCAAACTTCTAACATCAAATTAACTCATAAATTGTTGCATTGAAACAAATTCTGTGGGTGAATTAACCCCCAACACGAAATATCCCACCTACCTAAATATGGATCACGCCTGACGAATTCCACTAGAAGATCTTGACGTTCTTGATGAATTCTTGATCTTTTCTCCCTATTTGTTCTTCTCTTTTCTCGTCTCCAAGCTCTAAGCGTAAATAACCTTGCTCATCTGAATACAAACTTAATTAACCCCCAATAAACCCTTAAACCAAACCAGAAAATAGATGGATGAAAAGACAAGTTTACCCTTACTAAAATTCGGACTTGGAGTTTTCTCACTTCAATAAACCAACCTCCAAAATGCATATATCTCTCATATGATACCAAAATATGCAAGCTCAGCGCCGTTGGAAAGATACTCCTAAGGTCATTAAAACGTATAAAGAACTGTCTCTAATTCATCTTGATTTAAAAGTTATTGCCGTTTGAAAATGACCAAAATTCAATTCTTAATCATAGGAAATTTTCTAGATTATTTTCCTATTCTTTCCAAAAATGATTAATTCATTTTCTTAGCTTATTTTTGGTTATTACAAGCTAGGAGATTTTACAAAAGCTTTATGTGATATTGGGCCAAGTATAAACTTGATACAATATGCTATCTTACTACAAATGGGCTAGGCGGACCGAAATCTGCAAAATGGTGTTTTCTAATGCTGGACTGATATATTAAACACTTGTTGGTATACTTTATGACATATTTGTGAAGGTTTAATAATTTATCTTTCCGAGTGATTGTTATTCTAGATTGTGAAATTGATTCGGGGTGTCACTGCCGGAGTCTAGACCCTAGATGATACCCGCGTTGTTGACCTCTTAGAGGTTACAGACAAGCCTACATATATCATCGTTACTTCATCTAGGTTAATTTTAGTGAAAAATTTGAATTTTTGTTATTTAACATTCATATAAGACATTCTACTTAAACGTATAAATGTTCACAATCAACCATCTAATATTAAGATCATTTAATTAAATAAATTGTTCAATACTGCATTAATTAATCTCTTAAATTTCTCACCTATCCAAGAGGTTGTGGGTTCAATCTCCACTCTCCACATTTATTTTCTCCTTTATTTTTCTCCTAACTCTCTCATCCATTCTAAAGGTTGTGGGTTCAATCCCCAATCACCAAATCTATTTTTCCTTGCATTTTTCTCACAATTTTTTATGAAATTTTCATTTGGTTAGTTAATGCATTCAATTCCCAATGAAATCACATTTAAAAAAAAATTAAACGAAGTTCATTTTTTTAAAAGTTTGTCGAGACTACAATTTCCAGCAAGCTGAAAATTTAGTCTCCTCCAATCCATTTTTGTCTTTATCTTTTGTTGATTTTTTTTTGTAGCTTTCATGTAATGATGTCTTGGGTTCAATACATAGTGATTTCACTTATTTTACATTGATTTTCATTGCATTTTATACAACTTTGATTAGCCGAACCCAACCTACCAAATGCTTGAAATATGTTCGCTATTTTTAGCTCCTTGTTATCATCATTTGTTCATTAGATCATAGGGCGTTTCATGAATCATTCCCTGCATCTTTAGATATATTTTTTTATGGTTATATTCAGCCAAGAATTACCACTAAATCCAGCAACATTACACCACTTTTGCATATCATGAATTACACAAACATTTGCACAAACATCACGTTTAACATTCTTTCGGTTGACATAAATTAACATGCTTACAATTCCAAACACATAATCATGAACACATTATCAAGAACATCACACTTCATACTTAAACTACCAGCAAACATTTCCAACAACATGATCTCTAACATATTTCACATTGAAATCAGAAGGATACTAGGGACAAGTAGTTCGACAAGACCGGGAACAACCCTAGTTTAAAAATTCGTCGAATTCATGGAAAGGAAATTTTCTTGGAGAAAGGAGTCCAGGAGAGAAACTCATACCTGACTTTAGTGTTGTTTAGCACACGACCTGCTGTCAAAAACCCTCTCAAAAATTCACTTCCAAGTCCCGAAACTTCAACACAAAACTTGATGGAAAACCCTTCTTTTTGCTTTACATTTTTTGTTAGTTTTTTGTCTATGATATTGACGTGTAAATTCTTCAAGTATGACAAACTTTTGGTTGTGTTTTAGGTTCTTGAATTTTATTAGCAGATAGAACGCAAAAGTGAGAGAGTTGATTGTGAAAGAGGGAGGATAAACGTGAGAAGTAAGTGGTTCCTTAGGATTAGGATTGTAGTTTTAGACTAAGTCAAAATAAGGTTTTGTTAGATTAAAAAAATTATTTATTTAAATCACACGTTAAAGAAATTTATTGCCCTTACAAAAAAAGTAAGATTTTCCATCGAGGATCGAACCCGTGACGTCCCCATCGTGAAAACGGGTCCCTTCGGGTCGACCCAACCCAAAATGCACCATTAATTAATTAATTAATAGTAATAATAATAAAATGATTTTCATTTTTCTTAAATCAGAATTGAATATTTAATTAAATTAATTCTGCAACATAAATAATCAAGTTAAATTATTGCTCCCACCTAGGTTTGAACCAGGGTGGAGCAAGATTTTGCTCAATGGGCAATTTCGGCCCTTTCTACCCAAAATTCCCCTCCACCAAATTAATTGAATAATTAATTACATATTTAGGGTAAGATACTACCCTTATCCTGGAAAAAGACCATTTTATCCCTAGACCCTCTAAACATAAGATTTTTGCTTTTTAAGTCCAGTAAACACTCATTCGGGTAAATCTTCATACTCGGGAGCCCTACATGGCTGGACCCAACCTTTACTAGATAAACAAGGGTTTAGATTTCTGGTTTTACGCACATCAATCCATGTGAACCCGGTCTAATCGTAGGTATTCTAGACAAATAAAACATTACTTAGCATATTCATTTTTAGGGTTGTTACACGGAGGTTCGTATTATTTGGGTATATTATTCTGAGCGACTTCAATAGCTCTAGTTGTTTTTGAAAGTGGTTACTTAAAATTTTGAGTAAATGAAGAAGAGGTTACCTTCAATGAGTGCAAATCAATGAAGCAAGATAGTGACATTCAGGTAGTTTCAATGATTAATGTGATTTATGAAGCGATGACTAGTGTGAGTAAAATGATGTTATGGGTGAACCTCTTGATGTTTTTATTTCAAATTAGGATAAGACCAAGAATCAAGGGTATGATGATGTGGTAGTTGTTCTATCAGGACTAGGTGCATATAAAAGAAACTCATTCAATCTAGACAATATTCTAAAGTATTGAGAGAGTTCTCCCTCTAATTCGTCCATGGAAGGACCCCCAAAACATGAGTTGAAAGTGCTCCTTTCTCATATTCGATATGCATTTATTGGGGATAATATACCTTCTCCGTTATCATTCTAGGAAACATGCTTGAGTTGCAAGTTGAATTACTTCTTGGGGTATTTAAATGTTACATAAATGCAATAGGATGGACCATTGCGTATATTGTAGGTATACTAACAGGAATTACAGTCACAAAATCCAATTAGATAGCGAATGCAAGAAAATTTTGAGCGTAAAAAAAGACTAAACCCACATATGCAAGAGCTGGTGAAGAAAGAGATCATTACATAGCTAGACGTAGCATTGTGTAAATTATTTCGGACAGTAAATGGTTAATCCTCGACAATGTGTACCCAAGAAAAAAGGCATCACGGTGGTTACAGATTATAAATGAGAATGTGTACCTATATGTACAGTCACCGATTTAAGAGTATGCATGGACTAAAAGAAGCTAAATTCTCCCAATGAGAAATAACATTTTACAATTCCATTTATGGATAAAACGCCCGATAGACCTCCAGGTGTGGATGATAGTCTTTCATAAAGGGATACTCCAGATACAACTATGTCTCTATTGCACTAGAAAACTATGAGAAAAAAACTTTCACATGTCCCTATGGGAGTTTCGCCTTCAAGAGGATGCCCTTTCGATTATGCAATGATCCAACGACATTCCAACAATGTGTGCTTTCTATCTTTGTAGACATGGTTGAAGAATTAATGAAAGTCTTCATAGATGATTTCTCAACCGTAGGTGATTCATTTGACCCATGTTGATCTCATCTTTGGCAAGTCCTTATAAAGATGTGTGAAAACCAACTTCGTCCTCAGTTGGGAGAAGTGTCATTTAATTGTCAAGGATGACATAGTCCTACGTCACAAGGTGTCATAGAAGGGATTGTAGGAGGACAAAGAAAATATTAGGCATATTGAGAAGTTTCCACCACCTATTGGTTGGAAGATATTTAGAGTTTTTGGGTCATGAAGGGTTGTATCGCAGATTAATTAAAGAGTTTTTAAAATTCACAGACCCAATGTGCAAGATATTATAGAAAAAAATGAAGTTTTTAAGATGCTTTCTCAAAACCTTTTGATATTTTTAAAGGAAAGCTAGTCTCCACTACAATTATCATTCGCCCAGATTTGTCTGAACCATTTGAGGTGATGTTTGATACGAGTGGAACCAATCTAGGAGCCGTGTTAGGGAAAAAGTGCAACAAAATCTTTTATCCAATTTATTATGCCAGCATGTCGTTGGATGGAGGACAACATAATTACAGTGTTATAAACAAGAACTACTTGTAGTAGTATATGGATTTGAAAAGTTCAGGGCATACTTTTTAGGCACTAAAGTGATAGTTCATATTGATCAGGCACCACTGCGGTACTTAATGGGCAAGAAAGATGTTCTGACGGGGTTGATTAGGTTGGTATTGTTGTTGCATGAGTTTGATTTTGAATTAAAAGATCGAAAGGGGTGTGAAAATAAGGTGGCAGATCTTTTGTTGCTGTGAGACACTGAAATGGTCGACTCAAAGGAACACCACATTGTTGTTGAATTCCCAGATGAAACAGTGATAAGGATAACCTAATGCAACACCCCTTGGTATGATGATCTTGCTAAACTATGTAGTGTGTAATAATAATACTCGAAGACCTAACTTTTTATCAAAAAAATGGTTCTAGTTCCTTTTTTGAAGAATTTTTTTGGATAAGCCGTATATTTCAGAGAATGTGCAGATATTATAATCCGATAGTGCGTACCAAAAGTGGAATTTAATGAAATTCTAAATTCATGGCATGCTTCATTCGTTGGCGGATAACATAGTGGAGTGCGAACAGTAGCATAAGTGCTTCAAAGTTGTTACTATTGGATATCTATATCCCATGACACACGCAAGGAGGGGTATTAAGAAAACATGAATTACCTCTCAATCCTATCTTAGAATTTGAGTTGTTTTATGATTGTGGTATTGATTTCAATGGGTCCATTTGTGAGTTCTTTTGGAAACATGTATATTTCGATTACGATTCCAAATGGATGGAGTTTGTAGAATTAACCAACAATAACGGCAATAGAGTGGTGCAATTCTTAACGACATATTTTTGTGAAGCTTAACATTTATGAATTGGATTAATTTAGTGATTGCATTTTAGATTTGAATCCTGAATTTGAGACCGAAAGGAGAGAGTTTAGGTCTTCCTTGTTGTTTACACGGCTTTATTGAAAGAGAAGTCGATGTAAAGGTATTAGGTTATTTTGTTTAATTATATTATTGAGACTAAAAGGAGATATCCTGAAACAGTTCTTTGAGACTTAAAGGAGATTAACATTATCTGATGATTTCTTATCCTATCCACAAGTGAATGAGCATGTGTTGAGGTTGCAATGGATCATTGAGTGAGAGTAAAAATTCTAAATTTCCTAATCCTTGAATATCCCTAGCTTGATTTTTTCTTTTCCCAAAACTTTCATTGGGTACCAAAAAATTATCATAATTTTTAAATGGTGTATTGTTGCGTTTAGATTCACGTTTGAAGCTATTAGTTATCTATCTATTGAATCACCTTCAAATTGTTCTCTATGGGATTTGACCTCAACTCATAGTTAGGAATTTTTTTTGACGATGACCGTTTAATCTTTTAATTAGCTTTATAGAGTAATTTTAGCATTATCAAAAATGGTGCTGGTGTCGGGAACAATTAGGCGTATTTAGTGTTTACTTTTTCTATATAAATTGGGAGCAGTTGTCTTTATTTTGTTTTGTGTTGTTTCTATGGCTTCTAATGATAAATAAATTGTTAGGGGTTGTAATCCTTATTTCAATGACACATGGACTTGTTGTGAAGAAACGGGTGTAGTGAAACAATCTTGGCTCATGAGCTTGACCCAAAGTCTTGAAGATAGTGATAAATACCTACATTATGTGTCTCTATATGAGAATGATTTTGAAAATTAACTGGTACTTTGAGATGATCCAACTTGGGTTTGGAATTGATACGTTGGAGGACAATGTGAGATCAGAATGAGAGCACGTGATGCTCTTCTCCAAAAGGTCAATAAGGATGAAATAGAATTAAATCCTCAAGAAGAAGGGGTTATGTTTATCATGGATGACATCTTGGGAATTTTCACATGAACTAAGCTAATAAAACTCAAAGATGACGAAATCAAAGAAATGATACTAGAGTTGAAAGAATGTAAAAATGATATGGAAATTTTAGTACATTTGAAAGTGAGAGTGTCACTAATATGAAGGGCAATAATAATGAAGCTAAATGTTCACATTTACTAGTGATTCTTTCACTCATGCCAATTATTCAAATCAAAAGTATGATTCGAAGTTGGGAAATAAATTAAAGTTTTAAAAGTGAAGAAATCAGGTTACTAGTTGGAGAGATACTCTGTCGGATGAAACTCTTATCCAATAAATCCTTCGTTTTTTCCTTTAATTCCTTAAAATCTATATGAACCTCATGGTCAGGAAGAATATTGATAGATTATCAAGAAAAACTTTCTACTCAAGAGTAAGAGTTGAGGAATTTGTATCCGTAACTTGAACAAGATGATATATGCAGCCTTTAGAAATCATTTTTCTAACTTTAAAACAAGAAAAAACTTACCCTTAGGCATAAAATTCCCCCTTTTCCACTCTAGTAAGTGGTCATTTTGAAACTAAAACTTAACCACCTAAATTTTACAATCAACTGAATCATAACAAAACACATTCTATCAATACAAAGAATAACATGTAAATTAAACATAGAAAGCACTACAAGATCAAAATGAGTGATTCTTTGGAATAAGGACACATGATATTTTCTATAAACTCTCTTTGCAACAATAGATTTACCAATAGAAAATAAAAAGGGTCTAATAACACATCGGAGAAACATCAAATCTCAAAGCCAGATATTGTATCACAAAACACTTTGTAGCACCGGGATCAAGCAAAGCATAATCATGAAGATGAATGCCTTTCAATAAATCGATAACAACATCAAGAGAATTCTTTTGATCATGTCGAGTTTTAAGTGCATAGAATCGGTTTCACTACGGAGAACTTGAACTAAACAACTAAACAGAGATAGCCTACCATATTTCCCTTTTAATTTTTAGATGGACAATATCTCAAGCTACACCAATTTTACCAAAACTAAAACAATTATATGTATCAATCCAACATTTTTCTGCATGACTCTTGGAACACTTTTGGCATGCTTGAACCAAAGATCCATTTCCATTTCCATCAAACATTGAATGTGAAAAGTCAGTATCACCGATCTTCGTCCTCTTTTCCTCCCTAGACCTTTCCTTAAGCTTCTCCTTTTTAATTTTTCGAGAATGAACCATTAAATGATAAAATTTCATTTCCTTAATGATCATGGTGGTACAAAATTCTATAATTACCATTTTGGTTACTCTTGAACAAACTTTCTCATCTTTGACCTGAAATCAGCAACCATATAAGTAGCATACTTGGAAAACTACATGAATTATAAGGCATAATGTTTCACACTCATATTCCCTTGATGAAGGTTATTGAATTCAAGTAACTTGGCCTCCCACTTCTCAACGAGATCGAATCTTTCAAGCAAATAGACTTCAAACTTCTCCTGATCAAGGCGACCCACATCAACTATCATCTCTTCCTTTGGTTGAACCAAACTTTAGTTACATCGTTAAGTTTATAAGTGACCAATTTCACCTTTTCCAATGGATTCACTCCATCATAACCAAACCCTTATACATATTATTATGAACTATTCATTATCTTCCTCAACCATAGAACCATAAATTTCAAGGGAATTCATTTCATTGAAGTCCCTCACTCTATCATCCCTATTGACTTGAGCAAACGCTTTAAAAGTAGCTCAAAAATCTACATTAGTCACTTCTTCAGCCAAAGGATCGGTCGAAACTTGAAGAGATAGGATATTCTTATTGCATATTCTCGTCGCCATTCCTTCTGGCCTTTGCTCTTCGAAGGTTCCATATACTGAAAAGCATCATATAGATTAGGATAGGTACATACAGAGTTAAACTCTATCACATTAATTTAGAGTGATGAAATAAGTGGAATTTCTGAAATTTCTTATGGCTTCCTATTCACAAATGAGGCATGTTTCATACTCATTAACAATACTATGTTTGACGTGGCTTTCAATACATCCAAGGACCTTTCTAAACCTCTTATTCCTAACACAATGTTTGTCACGTACAAAATCATACCTTAGGTGTACCATGGTGTATAAAAGTTTTGAAGGCCCTACACAAGTCACTTAGAATCCATCATAAAATATATAAGAAATAAAATGTTTCAAAAGTAGCAATCTTATATATATCGTAAAAGAATTTTACAAAGAAGAAGTCTAACATAGTCTCAACAATCCCACTAAATATCATAGAAGTGGTTGAGATTTAATTCATACACCTTATACATTATCCAAAAACTATAAATACATAAATTAAGATGACATGCAAACTCTGAATGTGCAGTTTTATACTGATAAATTCACATTTAAAACAGAGGCATGCATATCTTAAATAACTGTGATATTAAACATAGCATGTGTAATTTAAGAACTAAAGAAATCCACAGATAGGGTTCTATAATTCATATAAGAAACAAGTAAAAATGATAATATTATTTGAAACATGGAAATAACTACTTCATGATGAATAGTTAAAGTTCTAGAAACCCTAGGTTTAATCATGATAAAGGAATCAAGAATATGACTAAAATCTAGGGACCTAATGGGACCATAGGGAACAACTATTGAAATGCCACATAACTTGTGAAAAATTCTATGAAGTAATCTTTCAATATCGAGGCTGAAATTGATGAAAACTTGTTTAGTTTTTGGAGCTAGGGTTTGTCGATTCTTTCTCCTGTTTAACTTTTAATTTTCTATGTTTTGACTAATGACTTCACTTAGTTATGTTCGAGTAAGGTTTTGATTTCTTCCCACTATCATGTATGAATGTCAATATCTTGATTCATACCCCATAATTTGTCATATTCTACATTGACTTTCTGGTAGTTAAGCAACTAATTACAAAATCTGTTATATATATTTTCATACCGACACAAAGTACATTACACAAGAAAGAGACAAACCAATAGGCCTGTCGTTTCAAGGTACATCAAGTATAGCTCATTCACTTCCCTAGAAAGTTCCACCACTATTAGGTCTACTATTTCTAGGTTCATCATTTCACACAAGGAAGGGCTACCAAAACTATGTCTATTGGTCAAAAGTTTAGCATTAACATTGGCTTGTAGACTCATCATGAAAGGCCACTAACATTACGTCTACTGGTTCAAGACATAGCCTAGGTTACCTCATTAGCCATTCATAGAAAGGCTACCGGCAATATGTCTGCCAATTCTAGTTCATCGATTCCTTGCTTCATTCATTCATTCGTAGAAGGGCTACTAACATTAGGCCGACCTATTCTAGATCATTTACACATTAAGTAAAGATACATTCATTATTAAAAAAAAGATGTCTAATCCTACTAATTCAAGATATAAAATACGTAATAAAAAAACTCATATTCCATCATCATTATTTATAAGTGTTAATTGAGAATATGATTTATATGATAACACTATTACATTCTAAACATGATCATCATACCATGGAATTCACATTGATGTCCTTCACATCATGACAATGCATTAATTATTAATACTTTTCCTATCAAGGCCATGATCACAATATACATAGTAATTAAGCACCTCCACCTTTTTAAGTGGATCAATATCTCAAAAACAATTCTATTTCAAACTGTAATTTTATCATGTCACGCCCATTCAATGCCATGGATCACATTCACCTACACACTATATATTAATAAAATTATACAAGAGAAACAACATGATTACATCATTCCACATTCATATACACATAAACAATTTACATACTACACAATAATCAATTCCTAGCCACAAATCTTAACTAAGGAATTTGGGGAAAACATGGGATCTTGGAAGAATTCGCCTTTAAATGTATAATTCATTCATAATTCAATTAAATAAATCCTTTAAAAATCATTTTGAATTGAACCCATGCATAGATTGAAAATTAGTTTTTTGGGTAAACATTGAAGGCTTGAAATCAACTTTCATATTGGATCCTTGAAAGAAAATAAGTCAAGAATGAAGAATACCATAACTTTAATGGAAGAAATGCATAAAATTCACTTGAAAGACTATATGTCTTGACCTTGAAAACTTGAATTCTTCAACTTCAATGAAGGTTTCTAGAGAGATACTTTTGGAGGGGAGGCTTCTAACTTTGGGGGTGTTTAAAATAATGAACATTAAAATAGAGTTTAATGCTTTTAATAATCTTAATATACTTTAATTAAAGTAAACTAACCGTCCATACGCTTATAACAAAGGTGGAATTTACCAAACCACCCTTGCTTAAGCCGAACCAAAACCATCTCTAAAGTTGTGATCCACGGATCATAGATGGGTCCATGGACCATCCTACATAAGATTAGTTTGTGACTGCATCTTGGTTCGTGGACCCTTGACCTACGGAGGCAATCCACAGCGGGTGGATGGACCTAAGGGTCATGGATCCTTTTGTAGGTCTCTCCATTTTTTACAATTTTCAAGGTTCACAACTCACATAAATAAGCTCAAACAAAATCCATGGAACAGCAAGAAAGTCGGAACTACATTTACAAACTAATTATGCATGAAAACTTCAATATTTTTCATTACATTGGAGGTATTACCTTTTTTTAACTCATATCATGCTCATCATAACATAATTAGGCACATTATGCAAGTTCTTCAAAAAGCACATTTAGGCATGTTCAACATTTAACCTAATAAAGCTTATAGACAACTCATACAAAATGCAAAATCAAATTCAGCAACATAAATCATTAAAACTCATTTTCTGATACAAATAAGATTGCATGTCATAAGGAAACCATGGAAACACAAAATCAAACATAACTAAAAAAACATGAAACAAGCTATTAGGAACTCTTGGTCTCAAACTTGAATAGGAATAGTAGGGAAAAGATAAGGATATCAACACTCTCAACCACCTTACTATTAAACATACTATCCCCACTTAGGAGAAAACCCAACCAATTCAAACATTCAAACAACATAAGAACCTCAACAAGACATTCACGACTTATGGAACTATCACTTACCAGTACCTTCATTCGAATTATCTCCCTTCTTAGCTTGAAGAGAATAGAAATGTTTCCTTTTTGGAGCATCAAGATTCGGTCCATTAACATAAGCTTGGTTGTTCTCCCTTCCTCTAGCCGTAAGAGTTTGAAGATCTTTCACTTGGTGATCATTCTTCTCACAACCATACCACCCACTAGTACTGTCTAGGCACTTCCCATGAAGCTTCTTTCCACCATTTTGGCAAATAGGTTTAGCAAATGGAGGTTCACTTCCTCTCTTTTGTTAACCTTAAGAGCACTCGAAAAATCTTGATTTGAAGCTCTCTTCTTGAACCTAGGTTGACCTTGCTCTTCTGATCTTTCCTTCTTCAAATCCTAAGTCATTCTCTTATGTTTTGACTCCTCAATAGATTGAGCATACATAATAAGTGTAGAATTATTCGTGTCATCATAAAGCATTGTCGTATGGAAATCTTCCTTGTCTAGATCAGCTACACTAGTCACAAACATACTCATATGGAGCATACTTAGATAATAGGTCAAACATCAAGGAATGCTTTTCTACACTCATGCTACCTTGCCTTAGGTTTATAAACTCCTTAACTTTACAATCCTTCTTCTTATGGGGAAAGAATCTCTAAGGAACGCTTTCTTAAACTCATGCCATTCTTTAGGACCCAATCCAATAGGTGTATTACTCTTCCATTGAGTAAACAAAATTTTGGAAAAAAAATTTCAATTGATAGGAGGCTAGTTCTCCCTTTTCCGTTAAAGCAACTCCCATAGCATTCACTACCATCTACAATACATCCATAAACTCTTGGGGATCCTCTCCTGCTTAGAACGTAGGAAAACTGTAGGATTAATCCCCACAAAGTCTCTCAACCTAGAAGCAATATTACGCACCATAGGGTTCACATTAGCCTTAACACCCATAGTAGCTTGAGTTGTAATGGCTTAAGCTTGAGTAGTTACGTCTTGATCCATCATCATAAGATCCTACCAAACTTCCTCATTGATCATAGATGGAGCCTCAACCGGAATTCCATTTACTTAAGGAACTTGGACACCTTGAGGACCTTGAGAATTTCTCGGAGGAACTCTATCATTCACGATCTTCTCTTCCACTCTCCTTACTGTAGTCTTTCTTGTGTTCATATCTTATAAAAAAAAAGAGAAGGATTAGTAACAAGGACACTTATAGGACTAAAATCTAAGACATAAATTCTAGAATAATTAAAGAAGTGTAACCTTATAACGTCCTATAGCCTCCCGCTAATAGATACTCACAACGATGAAAAAGACTCTACTAGACGTGGCTTATGAGACAACGATCCTAAAAACCATTTCCAAAATTTTGTGCTCTGATACCATGTTTTTTATGACCCAAACCTTCGCATCATATGCAACACAGTGTACTCGACCCTGAAGCGGTCTAACTCAAGCCTCATATTTCTTTCATTGCATAGATACTAGATATAGTACGAAATTAAGACCATTTTTTATTTAAAACCATAAAACCTATAAAATTTAAAAGAAAGCGGAAGTCTATTCTCAAATGACAATCTTAGACACAATGTCAAAGTAAAAGTAGGGACACAACCTTTACAATCAAAATGTTTAACTATAGTCTATCATATGAATAAATAAAACATCAGAATTTTTGTCCTCGAATCCATGAGGATATACGAAGTCTAGGAGGAATCTCAATCTAAGATTAAACTAGGGGTAAGCAACTCACTTGCCGGAACCTACGCTTGTAGTAAAATATGAGAGAAGAATAAGGTACCACAATTATCTACTAAGTATGATAGCCCATCAAAATCCTTGATTAAAACGGACATTTTCTTTAAAAATCATGAGATATTTATTTTAGTAAAACTACATGAAATAAGTATAAGAAGCATACTATAAGACATACTAAACATATAAGTCATTTTTCACCATATTAGAACATAATTACCGTTTAAGTCATTACCTTCATATTACACCATCATTCTAAGTAATCCTAAAGTTATACCTTGTGCAACGTAAGGATAGTATCCCATACCACCATGCACTCTAAGGTACCACCTTAAGGTCACCAAAAGTGAACTTACCATTGAACATTTCCATCTTCAACAGTACTCATAAACCAGAAAACACAATCTATTCATAAGTGAACTTAGCACATAAGGACAACCACCTAAGGAACCTCTAAGTTGTACTTGTCCAATGTGCAAGTAGCATCCGTACTACTACTCACACTAAGTATGCCTTGAAAATCACCATAAACAAGGCACCTTCATACACCATATGTCATAATAAAGAAGTAACTCATAATACATTTAATTATAACATGCATCTTTACATTTAAGTACATACGAGTAAACTTTCTTCAAAAGCTTCATTTTGAACACCTTTATTCATTAGACATTAGATAATCACTATAATTAATTTAATCATGAGAGGACAGTCATACAATATCCATAAATACATAGAGAACTCACTATGATCCTTTCAAAGCCTACTCGTGAAACGCATGGATGGCATCCCATACTACAACGCGCACGTCATATATACCCGCAAGAAAAAATAGTTCCACCCTTGCTTAAGCCGAACCAAAACCATGTTCACATGTTCAATTGAAGGACCACCATCCACGAACCCTGGATGGGTCCACATACAATCTTGCATGGGTGTGGTTCTTAGCTGCAGCTTGGTTTTGGGGCTCTTGAACTACAAAGGTCATCCACGCCATGGATGAACCTACATGGCGTGGAACCCATCCGTAGGTTACTCCATTTTGACAATTTTCTAGTTTCAAGGGCTCCTTGGGGTTAGGATTAAGGACCTCCTCTGGGACCCCTAAGGTGATCCTTAGGATTTGTACCTTTATGTTTAACCCCTAAGACCTTCAACCATGGCTCGGGACAATATTACACCACCTCAAACCTCACAGCAACTCCAAGACACACTAGTTAGGCCCTAGTTTTACTTATTCATTTTATGGGTCGTCACACTACCTCTCACAGTCTCATATGACATGTCAGATTTAGGTTGTACTTTGGGTCATGACAGTTATAATTATAAGTAGTTTCACGGCATATCCATTGCACGTACATATCATATATATAATATATGAAATTTTTAATAGAATTAATATTATTAAATTTAAAAATTTAGTAAATAATTATAGTTTAAAGAACATAGGATAAGTGCTTTTAAATGATTCATAATGAAATTCATTGAGTCACTTGTATTTTGAGATCAAATGACAAGATATTATAAAAACATTTCAAAATACATTCAAAGTTAAAATATGGGGAGAGAGTGACATTTTTTTAACATTATTATTATTCACTCGCTCAATTTTGTAAACAAATCTAACAAAAAAAATTAGTAATATATTTGTACCGAAAAATGTCCTCAATAGTCTTTCATATTAAATATTCATACTTGAAATTTAATATGTGCATAACACTTGTGAGGATTAACATAAGTATTTTAATATTTTATCTTTATATGTAATCAATCTTTTATTGATTAATATTTGTATATGATATTAATGTGAGGTAATTAAAAAAAAACTTTATTGTTAAAACGGATGATAGTTAAATTGGTATTTGAGTGTATGCCAAAAAATTAGCTTGACCAATTCTTTGTTTCAGATATACATATATATTTCAGTAGCATAATTTAATTTTAATATATGAACAACATTAAAATTTGTGAAAAAAATTTCGCTGCTTTATGTTTCTACCTTACTTTGTAGAATTGTAGTCTTCTCCTTTTTCCTGACATAAATTTTTCTCAAATTAAAATGAACACAAAATAAAAGGAAAATAGATATATGGAATGATACATGGTCAATGAAAAAGTAAGACGAAAATATATTTGCATGCTATATTCACTATATTGTTCCATTTGGTAAAATCTCTTGTCACCAACACTTTTACTTTCTTCGTTCATTTTTACTTACATATCTACTAAAACAAATTATTATCATGTATATATTATCATATTATAAGTAAAAGTGAAAATCTACTTTTGATTTAATGGACAACTTTGCTGCCTGTTGTTTTAGAAAAATCAGAAAGACACTGCTTCATTTGAGGGTAAAAACTAAAAAGTAATAACTAAAGAAGAATTATCTTACCGAAATAATATGACTTTTAGCATATTTGTTTATTATCATTATTGTCTTCTCCACAACTTTTTGTCAATGTAAACTCATCGAAATTGTAAGAATAAATACGAGTGTGAATTGATTAATGATTTGCTACAATTTGTTCAACAACTCTTTCTTGTTTGGTACCTGTAATTTCGTTGAATTTTGAACGTAATCAACTGTTGCAAATCATAACTTTTTTGCAGAAGTCA
This sequence comes from Solanum peruvianum, assembly GCA_027705065.1. Classification (NCBI taxonomy): domain Eukaryota; kingdom Viridiplantae; phylum Streptophyta; class Magnoliopsida; order Solanales; family Solanaceae; genus Solanum; species Solanum peruvianum. The sequence continues at coordinate 29,593,192 of JAKWJD010001755.1, forward strand.
TAAATCATCGGAAAATGTACAACCCTTCAAAAAAGTTACATCCCTCTAAAAAATCATAACCCTTTGGAAAAGTCACAACTCATCGAAAATATCTAAACTCGTCAAAAAGTCACAATCCTTTGGTAAAGTCACATCTCTTTGAGATAACCACAACCCTTTCACTATAAAAAGGTATCTGCATTTATTATAATAGAACAAATTAAATTAATAAATAAAATAAACTGAATACTTTTAATTGAGGTTACTATAGTAATTCAACATTCAGTTTATGAGTTCATACTTTTAAAGTAGTAGATAAATAAATAAATACAAACTTAAAGATGGATGGATGGATGGATAGATGGATAGATAGATAGATAGATAGATAGATAGATAGATAGAAAAAATTAAGGACCCTAATTTTTTACCAAGTCAAATTTCTCCTATAAATAGAGAGGGGTTCTCTTCATTGTAAAATCATACCTTCAAGAGAAATAAATAGTATTATCTTTTCTCCTTGGTTTCTTCTTGTTGTCATATATATTTCCATAACACTTCTAATATGAAAAAATGAAAAGTTCCTTTTTTAATTAATCAAAACAATCCAAAGACATCATTTAGTGTTTGACTTTCTCCTTTTTATATTAAAAAATAATAAGTGTTTATTTTTCATTTTGGTATAAAAAATCAGCGACCTTTTGTCATAAACGTATGAACACCCTTGACAAAAATGTTGGCTCTGCCATTGTTCTGCTTCTCTATTTGTGTATCTGAAAAATCAACCATTATCTACTGGTTGGTTGCTTGTGTATATCTATGTAAGATGTTCAAGGGGATACTTTGTGTATGTATGTGGTGTATGTTACTTTGTTGAACCTTAGAATTCATATATAAATTTTAGAGGTGATGTGAATTCAATGGTAAAGGATGAGAATAGTTATATATATATATATATATATATTAACTCACACTGAATTTAGATATCCTACGGGAAAAGGTATGGACCATAAACTTCTAGCTTAAGTGGACCCATTAGCTATGACATCCTACGAAAACAAGTAGTTAGGGACAAGGAGATTGATACTAGAGACTCAGCCTCTACTAACGGGAGAGCTTTAGTATAAAGGCACAATTAAGCTACCAATACAAGCTAAATTCATTTAAAATAGCTCCTTATATCTTTATTAAACTTAAGTGATAAAACCCGTCAACTTTATGAATCCTTATGTGAGAAAACATTTCATAATTTCATTGACATTTACTTCTAAAGCACCCTCAAGTCATATAAATAAATGTCATACAAACATGCATATCTTTGTATATTCGTATTTCGTAATTCATAAGCTCTATCATGTATCCATAGTAAAATATCATGGATCATGCATGGGCTTATATAAACTCAACAAAAACACATGTAATAACTTCAATTCATGCTAAAGAAGATAGAATAGCTAATTGACTCTAAGTGTGAAGAACCCAGGAAAGTTGAACAAAACCCTAACTTTCAATTGAGAATTAAACTTGTAAAATTTGAATCTTTGGGACCGAGTGGAGTAAAGAAATCCACAGGTTAATATAACATTCCTTAATGACCAAAGCCCAAATGCTACGATGAACTGAAAATCCTTAGTTGAAGCACTAGCTTCGTCTTCCTTAACTTGAGAGGATTGAAGTGGATGAATATGGTAGGGAATTCGGGATTTAGGAGAATGATTTATAATAAGTACTTTTAGAACTTAAAATACCTTTATAGGGCTAAGAAAAAGGGGTAAAAATGACATACTTTAGGCATTAAATACTTAGGAAAAATACCTATAAATCCCTGAAAGTAAACTATTGGACTAGTCTTAAGCGACCTAACTACGACTCGTAAATATTATGACATATTCTCCTAGTCGAACATAGAATGAGATATTGCAACTTAATTTTACAAAAAATTTAACTCACTATCTTTGGCCCATAGAGCGGACGCGTAGAACACAACAACATAAAAAATGTTATCATTTCCTTTTTTAAAAATTCAAAGTTTTACATTTTTTGAATTTTTAGATTATAATATTTTACTTTCTTTACTACAATAATTTTGAGATAGCGTTAGCGTAAAAGATAAAACTTATTATAAAGCAATAAAATAAAATGAAAGAGATCTAAAATATTTTAAAATAAATTACAATGTGTGTATATTGAATCTTACAGACACTTAATCATAAAATTAGTGACATGCGGAGATTAAATTTGAAGGATTTTAACAAAGATATCATGTACATAATATGATATGGATAAAATAAATGTATAAGTGCATTATTTGATTTTTTCCAATAATTTGGAAACATTTATATGCATTATATGGATAAAATAAATGTATAAGTGCATTATTTGATTTTTTCCAATATTTGGAAACATTTATATGTAACCACTTTATACATTAAATTTTCTTAAAATGGATCAACTTTTACTAATAATAAAAGTAAAAAAGAATTATAAACTAAAGATATTGACTTGTTGACGCTACAGGTGTTAATGGTTTGGTTTGGAAAAAATTTCACTACGGACAACTAAACTTACTAAGTAGAATTTCTTAAATATTGGAACCAAGCAAAATTAATTAAGATAATTTTTTATTTCTTTGATTTTGATAGGTAATATGGGTTTTGTCGATTTTTTAAAAATATATAATATTATATTTTTCAATTTATTCTGAAAAAATGAATCAAATTATTTGTTTTAAAAAAGTAAAAATTGATCAAGAAAGTAAAGGCATCTATTGGATGGAGTCATACACCAATAATCATTATAGTAAAAGATTAACTTGTACTGTACTTTTTAAAAATGGATATTTTTATAGTGAGTTAAGTTTGACCAATTCAATTGTTTAACTGTTTTGAATTACTTATACAGTGCTAACAATTTTCATAAACACCCCAACTTAATTATTATTATTCAATTGTAGATGATTGGGGTATAAAATGAAATACCTGAGAGAAGGAACACCAGGAAAACAATACCGTAATGAATTTTCGAGAAGCTAGACTTTGTCGTTTTTTTCAATATTTATTTTGCGGTTATGAAATATGTTTCTGATACAAAGGCAAAAGACAAGCTTACATAAGGTCAAAAGGAGAGAGTTGGACTCGGACACCAAGTATTCACCATGGTCTTTGATATCCACAAGCTACGAAATACAACACGAACGATCACCGTTGGTAGCTATTATTAGGACCTACATCTATCAAAATATGAGAGTCTAGCGTAATTATCAAAACAAAGGTACTCAGTAGGCATCATAGGCCAACTGAGCAAGAAAGGTAAAAAACAATCTAAAAAGACAGAACCAAGGTCACAAAAGGAAAGAAAGGAATTACATAAGCATACAGAAGTAGATAGAAGTGTAACTAAGATAAATGTAACTTGACCCATTAAAACCATAAACCGTGTGCTAGTTAATTAGAAAATCTAAACGACCCCCTTAAGCCCAATTGGTACTCCACAACAACTAAGACTGTAAATATAAAATACCCAATCCCAAGTCCAAATAAGAGTCAACCGGGCCTCAACCCTCAAGTGATAGAATACCACAGAAGTAATGGCCTCAAATAGTAAAACAATACTCTCAAGTTGAAAATAACGGTCTCGAACTGTAGTACATCAACCTCATACATGGGAGAATGGACTCTGACTATATCACACTAGCCTCAATGTGGAAATAATCATAGTGTGTGGAAATAATCATATTGTCCATCCAACTCCAATACGAGTTAGCGAGAGTGAATAAAGATCCTATCGACTACAAAGAAGATTCAAATATTAATACTATGTCATCATGGAATATCATCCATCTAAAGGTATCAACAGAAGGCTCCTAGACTTGTACGACTCACTCTCTAATGTCGTGATTATACAAAGCTCTGGTTACCCATTGTAAGATGCAGAGATGGGGAGGGAGAATAGAAGATCTAAGAATTCGCACAAACACCTAAACTAAGGCTCATACTACTAAAATATAATATGATTATGCCAGTCTACAAGGACATAGTTTAGGTGAAACAACGTCACAAATTTGATAAACTTCCAGGGGAAGAGACTAAGGCATCATTATCCTACCTTAGATTGAGCTAGAACATTCTTTCGAACACACATGATAATACAAGTAAATCACATAGAATGTTGCAACACACAAAGAACCCCCAACTAGCACAGTACTACACTCAAATTCAATTCGACCAATCCTAAACTATAATCTCTAAAAGCGAAAAAAAATAACCACGTACCCACCCCCTATTCATACCAATCATAATAAATTTTCATATTCAACCTTCATAGAAGAAGGAAAGGAAATCCTAGTGTGTTTCACATTCTTACTTAACCCTCCACCATATTAATTGAATAATTAATTACATATTTATTGTAATTACGATACTACCCTTAGCCTGGAAAAAGACTATTGTACCCCTAGACCCTCCAAACTTAAGATTTCCCCTTTTTAAGTCCGGTAAAACCTCATCCGGGTAATGTTCATACTCGGGAGCCATACATGGCTGGACTCATCCTTTCCTAGCTCAACTAAATTCTCAAGTTAGTTGGCTTGATTGTCGCAAGGGTTCAGAGGTCTGGTTCTATGCGCATCAATCCGTGTGAACCGGTCTAATCGAAGGCATTCTAGACACATTAAACATTACTTAGCATATTCATTTTAGGGTTGTTACACAGAGGTTCCTATTATTTTGGATATATTATTCTTAGGGACTGGAATAGCTCTAGTGGATGTTGAAAGTGGTTAGTTAAAATTTAGGGTAAATGAAGAAGAGGCTACCTTCAATGTGTGCAAATCAATGAAGCAACCAAGTGACATTCAGGTACTTTTGATGATTGATGTGATTGATGAAGCGGTGGCTAGTGTGAGAAAAATGATGCTATGGGTGAACCTCTTGAAGTTGTTCTTTAAAATTAGTATAAGACCAAAGAGCAAGGGTATGATGATGCGGTAGTTTCTCTATCGAGACTAGGTGCATATAAAAAATACCCATTGAATCTAGACAATATTCTAAAGTATTGAGAGTTTCCTCCCGCTAAACAGTCCATGTAAGAAACCCCAAAACATGAGTTGAAAGTGCTCCTTTCTCATCTTCGGTATGCATTAATTGGGGCTAATATACCTTGTCCGTTATCATTCTAGCAAACATGCTTGAGTGGCAAGTTAAATTACTTCTTGGGGTATTGGAACGTACATAAATGCAATAGGATGGACAATTGCATATATTGTAGGTATACTACAAGGAATTACAGTCACAAAATCCAATTACCTATACTTGAGCGTCAAAGAAGACTAAACCCACATATGCAAGAGGTAGTGAAGAAAGAGATCATTAAATAGCTAGACGTTGGAGTTGTGTAAATTTTTACGGATAGTAAATGGGTAATTCCCGACAATGTGTACCCAAGAAAAAAGGCATCACGCTGGTTCCAGATTATAAACGAGAATGTGTACCTATATGTCCATTCGTCAGTTGAAGAGTATGCATGGACTACAAGAATCTAAATTCTCACACTAAGAAAGATCATTTTACAACGCCTTTTATGGATAAAATGCTTGATAGACTTTCATGTGTGGATGATACTCGTTATTAGAGGGATACTCCGGATATAACTATGTCTCTATTGCACTAGAAAACTAAGAGAAAAAAACTTTCACATGTCCCTATGGAGTTTCGTCTTCAAGAGGATGCCCTTTGGATTATGCAATGCTCCATCGATATTCCAACAATGCATGCATTCTATTTTAGTAGACATGGTTAAATAATCAATGAAAGTCTTCATATATTATTTTTCAACTATAGGTGATTCATTTCAGACCTTTTGATCTCATCTTTGGCAAGTCCTTCAAAAGATGTGCAAAAACCAACTTGGTCCTCAATTCGGAGAAGTGTCATTTCATGGTCAAGGATGGCATATTCCTACGTCACAAGGTGTCATAGAAGGGATTGGAGATGGACAAAGAAAAGATTAAGTATATTGAAAAGTTGCCACCACCTATTTGTGGAGAGTTATACAGTTTTTTTGTGTCATGAAAGGTTGTATCGCAGATTAATTAAAGACTTTTTAAAATTCACAGACCCAATGTGCAAGATATTATAGAAAAAAGTGAAGTTTTTTTATGATGCTTTCTCAAAAGCTTTTGAAATTTTGAAAGGAAAGCTAGTCTCCACTCCAGTTATTATTCGCCCAGATTGGTCTGAACCATTTGAGGTGATGTTTGATGCGAGTGGAACTACTCTAGGAAACGTGTTAGGGAAAAAGTGCAACAAAATTTTTTATCCAATTTATTATACCAGCATGTCGTTGGATGGAGAACAACATAATTACAGTGTTATCAACACGAACTACTTGTAGTAGTATATGGATTTGAAAAGTTAAGGGCATAATTTTTGGCCACTAAAGTGATAGTTTATATTGATCATGCGGCACTGCGGCACTTAATGGCCAAGAAAGATGCTCTGACGAGGTTGATTAGGTGAGTATTGTTGTTGCAAGAGTTTGATTTTGAAGTAAAAGATCGAAAAGGGTGTGAAATAAGGTGGAAGATAATTTATTGCTGCTAGACACCAAAAGGGTCGACTCCAAGGAACATGACATTGTTGTTGAATTCCCTGATGAAACAGTGATAAGGATAATCTATTGCAACACCCCTTGGTATGCTGATCTTGCGAACTATGTAGTGTGTATACTAATACTCGAAGCCTAACTTTTTATCAAAAAAATGATTCTAGTTCCTTTAGTAAAGAAATATTTTTTCGATGAGCTGTATATTTCAGAGAATGTGCAGATATCATAATCCAATGGTGCGTACCAGAAGTGGAATTTAATGAAATTCAAAATGCATGTCATGCTTCATTTGTTGGCGGATAACATAGTGGAGTGCGAATAGTAGCATAAGTGTTGCAAAGTTGTTACTATTGGATATTTGTATCCCATGACACACATGACTTTGCAAAACATTGCAGCCCTTTTCAAAATAAAGGAGGGGTATTACAAAAGCATGAATTACCTCTCAATCCTATCTTAGAATTTAAGTTGTTTTATAATTGTGGTATTGATTTCGATGGGTCCATTTGTGAGTTCTTTTGGTAACATGTATATTTCAATTACGGTTCCAAATGGATGGAGTTTGTAGAACTAACCAACAATGACGGCAACAGAGTTTTTCAATTCTTAAAGAGATATTTTTGCATGATTTGGAACCCTGTTTGTTATCATCAATGATGAAGAATCTCATTTTTGCAACAAGGTATTTACATCATTATTGAGGATAACATGGGATAAAGCATAAAGTTGCAACACCATACCATCCATAGACAAGTGGCCAAGTTGAAGTTTCAAACCAAGAAATTAAAGGTATATTGAACAAAACATTGAATGGAAATTGGTTAGATTAGTCTCAGAAATTGGATGATTATCTATGGGTGTATCGTACTGCGTTCAAAACACTAATTGGTATATCACAATACCAGTTACTGTTTGGAAATTTATTTCATCTTCCAATTGAGCTTGAACACAGGGGGCAGTAAAGACACTACATATAAACTAGGAGAAGGCCATGAAAGAGAGATTATATCAATTTCATGAAGTGGATGACTTTTGATTGAGATCATATGAGAGTTCAACCCTGTATAAGGATAAAATGAAGAAATGGCATGAAGCAAAAATCAATCAGGCACTAATTTATGTTTGTGATTTCGTGCTGCTCTACAATTCTCATTTGAGACTTTTTCCTGGTAAACATAAATGGAAGTGGTCTTGTCCATTCAAGGTGACTCGAGTGCTCACAAATGAGGAAATTTTATATGAGGTAAGCATGGTCTAGGTTTCAAGGTTAATGGGCGGCTTCTAAAACACTATTTTGGAGAATATCATGAGATAGCGGTAATTCAAGTGGTATTTGGAAGATGCTTGACAAGTATGGGTACTTTTTCAAAGGCATGTCCAGTACGGTGAGTTGCCAAGTGGAATGGCGGTCTCAACTTGGCTCGTCCTTTTTGCAGAAAGAGAGAACTACAATTCTAGAAAATTTGGTGAAGCATCAAGACAAGTCAGTGATCCGCCAACACTGTTCGGCGAACCCAATCTCCAACTCTCTGTGACCCCTCCTGAAGGGCTGGTGATCGAAAAATTGAGCGATGGGTTTAGTCCAATTGGTTGTGCGCTGATACTTCTCGCTACTCCAACATCAATCTTCTTTTTGTTCCTAATAGATAGCCAGTGTTCTGGATATTTTGGTGACCAATAGTGAAGAATTATTATATCCTTGTTCTTTTCATTTAGTTTTATTAGATCTCTATCAATAATTCATGTCAATTTTATTCTGCACATTCAGGACAATGTTTGATGTTTTTGGTTGGGTGATGGCTTGCTCTGAATACCACTCTTGGATGTGTTTGAATCAGGGATTGTTCTCTTGCATTTTTGGGTGTCAGTATTAATCAATACCGATGACTTGATTAAACAATATGAATGTGCGCCTATGATAATGGCACACTAAGTTACATAGATATAATTTGAACTCTTATCATCTCGTTGTAACTAGAAGGTTGTTGATCTAGTCTCGTGGGATGATCATTGAACGCTAGCTAGGAAGTGTGGAGTCTTATTTTTTAATTCTATCAAATTCAATAAGTGGTGAGGTTGTCTTGGATATTGTGCTATGTCGCCTACAACTTTCCCCGTTAGTCCAATCTATTGATAGAAGGAAGCAATGGAAATAATTTTTGGAAAAATTTATGAAGACTGACATAATTTAATAGTATACCTATTTTGGATAACTTGTGAGAAGTGTGAATCTTTTTAGGCACCCTTTGAACCTATCCTTTTTAGTGGAAGAAACTTGAAAAACTTTGACCTCTTCATCCCATAACCTTTAACCTTAATGAACTATTGGTTAGTTGAAAAACCCACTTAGGCCAAAAGCCTAAGTTGGGGTCTTGTGAAAAAAGAAGCAATGTCGTCAAGTGTGAATGATCCTCCTTTAAAGAAATGGTTTGGAAAAGAAGGAATCCCTACATTTTAAAAAAAGGAGAGGTGAAAATAGAAAAAAAATGAAAAAGAGAAAAGTTTGTGAAATAGAATGTGTGAAAGAAGTAAAAGAAATGGGGTATTTAATTAATTTTCTTAAGTGAATAAGAGGGTGGATTATGAACATATTTGAATGTTAAAGAGAAGAAGAAAAAGTAACTTTTGGGCCACACTTCATGACAGTAGAATTTACTAAGTCAAAATAATCATATCTTTACACTCGGCCCAATTACAAGACTTGAAAAGACCTTTTTGATCTTGAGTGACATGAAAAGAATGTTGATTTTCAAATAAGGGCAAGACTATGTGTAAAATCATGTATGTTCTGATCTTTGTAAGCGTGAGAGGTGTATTTGATTTTGATATTCCAAATTGTATATGAATTTTGTGTGAGCATGGAATCATCGTTGTTGTGAGGACAGTCGAATGATTTTCTTGAGCTTGAACTTCCATTTGAAGAACACATTGTGATCATGAGTATATAGTTGATAATGATGAGTCACAATTTGAAACTTAGAGTACACAAATGAACATTATATGTGTAGTTTGAACCTCTTGTGCACATTTATGTTTTCTTGAATAGCACTTTTTGTACTAATTGCCCTGGAATTTTACTTGAGGAAAAGCAAAAGGTTGAGTTGGAGGTATTGATGAATCTGACATTTCGACACATTTAGGGATTTTTTTTCCATAGTTTTATTATTCTAAACTCCTAATCTATGCACTAAGATGATGTATTACATGCTATTGTGCAGATCAAAAGGGAAAAAGATCAAAGCAATGGCAATAATGGATAGAAAATAGATGAAAAGTGAACCTATAGACTACCGAAGACACTTGGCGATTCGCCGAGTAGTTCCTTCTGTTGCCTAAAGCTACGGTTCACCCAATCCTTGAAGAAGAGGAATTGGAAGACGTAGCATACCTATCGGTGAACCGCCAAATGGATTGGCAAAAGAGTCTTATATCGTTTGAATTATAGAATTGTTGGTTAGGATGCAAGCAAAATGACAATGTCAAGGACAAATGGCGCGTCACTGATGTGGACGGCGATACTAACCTCCATCCCCAACTTTACCATGTTCAAATGTTGATAATGCAAGATAAATAGGCAAATGACAATATCATTTGTCCTATCACTTGCTGGTTCAGCGACATTCGACTTATACCGCGAAACGACCTAGAATCCAAATTCTAAGAAAGTATAAATGCATTTTCATAAAATTATCAGAGCATCTAATCATTGGGAAAACACATAGTTGGAAGAAAAACATTATTCTTGCTTGATTTTATTCATTTTTTAGTAGTTTTAGAATTGGGTTTTTCAATTGAAGCTACATCAAATCATTATAAAGACTTGGAGATTCATACCAATCTATGGAGAATGTAATAGTTATTAATTTTTTGCTTGCTATGATATGTCGGTAAAACCCATGTTCTTGAGAGTGTGGATCAGTGACTAATGTCTAATTTAGCTTATGGGTGTCAAGGATTATTGATGTTATTGTTTTTTAAAGTGTGTTCAATTGATAGTTGATGTTCAATTTATTAGTTGGAATGATGATTTCCGTTCTAATTTAGTATGTTCTTCTACTTGAGAGAGTGGTGTAAAGTCAAGGTTAATCAGCACTTGTAGTGATTGGGTTGTTGGGGGCTCAGCTCGAGAGAGTAAATTCTATACTCAATCCGGACTATCTAGCTCGAGTGAGTAGATAGAGTGAGGAATTGGGTTGTTTATAGTGTGAAGACTGTCCAGGTTTGAGAGAACTTGCTTGAACCATAATAGTTGTTTGAGAGAAAGCTATTGCATCCAAAGTCTATCCTACCCACTAAGATTTAGAAACTTAAGTAGTCATTGATCGCTCATTTAGTAAAATTGACAATTATACAATCACATCCAACAAGTACAACTTAATTCAATGATTACCCCCCCTACCCCCCGGTTGTTCATAATAGTTTTAGTTGCTAATTGACAAACCAATCCACCCATCTGATATTTGTGTCACCGTTTCATTTTATCTAAATGTTTTCGATAATTTCTATTCCTACAACTAATTAAATTGCATTTATAAATTCATAACTGAATTTGAACTTGTACTCCTCCATGTGTGTCCGACCCCACTCATTTGTTGGTTTTATACTAGATTATGTTCATCTACTCTAAGTATTTGATGAGGTGTAATTGAGAGTTCATCATCGACTCATACCTAGAACAAGAAGTGATGGGTACAAAGATAGAACAAAACAATATATAATACAAATAAAAAAAATAAAGACATAGAAGTCTAAACAAAAGCATTTTAAGAAAAAGACACCCTCCAGAACCTGAAAGTCACGAGTACACATTTGTCTAACAAAAATAAAAGCAAGTCAGAAAATTAGTATCAACAAGTCGTCTTAAAGGCGAAAAATCTAGCACACATACAAAGGGACAGGCTTGTCGACGACACCAAGTGCTCACCATCCTCCTTGATATGCACTATCTTGAAAAGCTAGCACGAACAATTATCGTTGGTATCATTACTAGGACCCCCATTAAGAAAAAGATACAAAGTGCAGCATATGTACCAAAATAAAGGTACTCAATGTCATCATAGACCGACCTATCAAAAAAGGTAAGAAAAAGTCTTAAACGATATAATCTAAACTCAAACAAAGGTCACATCGGGTAAATCTAAGATTACCTAAGCTAAATATGACTTGACCACCCATAATCCTAGGGTACAATCGTACTCAAATTCAAATAAAAATATGAAAAGATCCCTTTATCCCAACAATTACACAAAATATCCAATACTATAATTATAGTACACCCAATCCCAAGTCCAACAACAGTCAACGAGGTGTCAAACCCAAAGTGATATAATCACAATGAAGTAATGGAATCAAACCATAGAACAATTGTTTGAGGCTGGAATTAACTTTCTCGAGCCGTAGAATATCATCTTCGTATTGGGGATAATGACCTCGAAGTGTATCACACCGGCCTAAAATATTTAATAATCATAGTGTCAAGCTTAACTTCAAGCAAAGCTAGAAAGAGTGAAAAAAGGCATGTCAAGTATGAACCATATTTAAATATGAATATCAAATAATCATGGAATGTCGTACATCCAAAGGTATCAACAGAAGGCTCCCAACCTTGTACGACTCACTCTCCAATCCTCGTGATAATACGAAACATCGGTAATACATCGGAGACACATAGATGGGGAGAGAGAATGAAAGGTATAACAAGATGCACACATGCCTAAGCTAAGGCTTGTACTATCATGGTCAAATCTTAAATTCAAGTCAACAAGGACCTAGTCTTTCATAAACATCATAAATTGCAAGGGGAATATTCTAAGGCATCACTAGCCTATCCTAGACTAAGGTTGAACATGTTATAAAGAACACATGATTATAAAAAGTAAATGACATAACATGTTGCAACACAGAAACAACCCCCTACTAGCATGGTACTACCATCCTAAATTATAGTCTCTAAAATAAAAAAATAAATAACTACGTACCTACCCCCATTTTACACGAATCATCATAAATTTATACATTCATTCTTAATCAAATAAGAAAAGGAAGTTGTAGCCGACCAAAAGGCCAATAAAGTGTGCTCCGAATCGCATGTCTGGAGCTTTTCGTTTCCAAATGGCCTTTGAACGTTGCCACTCTATCAAAACTAGGATTACAATGTAAGTATGGTCGTTAAGACATTAAAAACTCTTGAAATGGAGAAAGGCCAATTTTAGAGTCAAAATGAGATTGTGCGACTAGCGCCAGAATTTCCAGCATGAACTTCATCGAGAGGACATAAACCACTCATTGAACTTTTTTTCAAAATCGAACACAGTTCGGGGATTATAAACAACCTACAACAATCATGTAACAATTCATAAATAAAGGGAGGGGCAAAAACTTCAAAAAAGAACATACATCAAATGAAGGTCCACCAACATACCCCAGTCACACCTTATGAAGTTTTGATGATTAAAAATGTGTGGGATTTTAACTATTAATTCTACAAAGAAATGACCAAGAACACACCTTTCAATCCTCAGAAAGAGAGTATATTATATCTATCTTCATCGCAGTTGCGAGTAGGAGGGTCGCGATTGCTTAAATTATTCAGAGAAGTCCTCTAGAAGATAGAAGTAAGCTGAGCACCTCAAAATAATATGATGGTGACGTGCATACCATGAGGATGGACCACATCATGCATGTAGATATGGGCTAAGCTCTATGCGTTGAATGAATGATAAACAGGGAAGAGGTGTGTTGATCTGGTCAATTGATCAATGATGACCCAAATTTTTTCTTCATCTCTACATGTCCGGGGAAGTCCTACCACAATGTCCGTAATGATGTGATCCCGCTTCCACAGTAGAATGGGAAATATTTGAAACATAACAGCGAGATTCAAGTTTCGGCCTTGACCTGTTGGTAGCTAAGCCAACAATACACGTACTTAGAAATATCTATTCTTATACCACTCCATATGTTATGTTGCCTCATTTTTTTATGCATATTGGCGGTACCTGGATAGATATAATATCTAGAATGGCGGGCCTCACAAAGTATCATCATAATCATACCTCTTACTATTGAGACACAAATGCCACATGCAAACCTCAAAATGTTATGTAAATCAAAGGTAATCTAGCTGGTATCACCTGCTAATAATCGACCTTAAAGTGCAACCAAGGTCTCTTCCTTAAGCTATTGGATACTGATCTGATCAAGAAGAGATGACTGAAGTCCCACATATGCTACGAAACACCTAAAATCTCAAACATCAAGTTGTACCATAAATTAGTTAAGGATGAATGTCCAAAGCTAAATGTCTTTCCACCGTAGACACCGTAGATAAGAAGGTTAGACAACTCATACTTACTATCTTCTTACTCAAGGCGCCTACTACTACATTTGCCTTGCCTACATGATAGAGAATAGAGAGGTCATAGTTATCAAAAACTCAATCAAATGATGCTTCCTTGAATTTAATTCCCTCTTACTCATGATTGTACTAAAGACTTGTTATTACGTTTACAAAAAGAAATTACATAAAAGTAGTGACTCCACATCTTAAGCATGAAAACTACCACAACAAACCACAAATTATGGGCGGGGTAGTTGCGCTCATGTGACCTTTGTTGCCTCGATCAATAACCCAGCCCTCTCCATAAATACACAACGCAAACCAACATTGTATTGCATCAAAATACACCACAAAGCCCTCATCGTCGACTTGAGATTCAATATAGATATAGAAGTCGCAACTCCTTGATCTGAGTTAATACCTCAGATGGTCACTCAACTATGCACTCTTCTCTCAAAAAGTCACTCAACTTTTAATTTTCACTCAAAAGTCACTCAACTATTGCTTTATTTCTCAGAAAGTCATTCAACTTTGAATTTTAACTCAAAAGTCACTCAACTATCCACTCTTTCCTCAAAATGTCACTCAATCTATTAAATTATTTTTTAATTAAAAATTGTTGATATTAATTATTTATATAACAAACCAAAAATTTTAAAAAATAAATTAAACCATTTAGTGATGTCTTTAATCCTAAATTAATCCCTCTCTTTAAACCTTGAATTAGGATTAAAGACAAAATAAAATGGGTCATATCATATATTTTAATGGGTCGGGTTTGGTGGGTGGATCACTAAATGGTTTAAATGGTATTTTTATTTTTTAAAAATTTTGGTTTGTTATATCAATAATTAATATCAATAAATTTTAATTAAAAAAACATTACAATAGATTGAGTGACTTTCTGAAGAAAGAGTGAATAGTTGAGGGACTTTTGAATTAAAATTCAAAGTTGAGTGACTTTCTGAGAAAGAAGTGCATAGTTGAGTGAAAATTGAAAGTTGAGTGACTTTCTGAGAGAAGAGCGCATAGTTGAGTGACCATCTGAGGTATTAACTCCCTTGATCTTATAAAGTCTCAAATCAAACTCCTCAATCCTCACAGGCAATGGTGGATAAGCTCTCCACAAACCATTTGTAGCAGCCTTCCAATCAAATAACACACTGAACCTCAGTATCTGAAATTGGCCTGGCCCAATTATAAATTTCTTCAATGTTCTCTGGATCAACCATGGTACATTCTTTGAACACCACTTGCCCCAAGAATGCTACAAACTCAACAAAAGCTCGAACTTTAAGAACTTGGCATAAATATATTAGTCTCTTAAAATTTGGATTATAATTCTCAAATGTTTCTCATTATCACTCTTGCACAAAGAATATACTAGCATATCCTTTATAAACATAATAACGAGCAAATCAAAATAAAGCCTGAACTTTAGTGTCCTCAAGTCCACAAGACAACATAAGCATTAGTCATACAAAAATACATCACTAGAAAATCATAGTGGCCATATATAGTTTTTAATGTGGTCTTAGGGATGTGTGCTACACTAATCCTCAACTGATGGTAGCCAGACCTCATACCAGTCTTCAGGAACACTATGGTACCATGAAGCTAGTTAAACAAATCATCCATCTTTGGAATGTGTTCCATTTTATCACTTACACCTTATTAGCTTCCTATAATCAATCCAGATGTGTACTAGGCTTGGTTAATCTCGTTCCTAAGAGATAGGGAAGTTAAGCACTGGTATGGAGGAACAGAAATTGGTCGAGTACCTAACCCAAGATCACGGGGAAATTTAATATCACAATTTTAGTGGTATGCCAAGTAGGTCAAACATAAATAGCAACTTGTAGACAATTGAACCAACTCCAGTAGGTACCTCGATACTTAAATAATGTACATACGCCAAGTAGGACAAACATCTGCTAGCTACTAGCCTCAAAGCCTAAATTTAAGATATAACTCCAATGGGTATCCTTCTAACGGAGCCATACCACATCACTGTTGTACTACCAGACATGGCTAAGGTAACAATCTAAGAGAAAAAATCTAAAACCCTACGGTAGGGAGTTAACTATTCCATTCATATAATCATATCATAATCACGCATATCTAACAATATAATGTCATCCCAGGTTTCAAACCCTTGGATAGAAAACCAGGAAGATCAATATATTTGATCCAGTTGTACTTACCTACGAGAGTCGTCACATGCAACAGTTATGTCATAAGGTCATACGAGAAGCATATTACAGAGACACATAAAAATGGGAAGAACTATGGTAAAGTAGACTATAGTGGGCGGATGGCATAAGAAAATCCTACTTTTTATCCCATAATATAATGGCTCAAACTCCGCCCTCGCTAAGGTTTCATAGAAATAACCTCTTCCACCTCTACCCTGGACATCAGTCTTACCATATAACCCACTTCCCCTAGGTACAACCCAAATAACCTATTTTGCAACACGACAATCCTGATCCTGACCTCGGGAGCTAGAGAGACTTCTGGTGGAGATGGTAGAGAGGGTTGCGCTTATTGTAGAGTAGAAGAAATTCGCTGATGTAAGGGAAAATATTTGGACAAATAATGAAGCTCCCACACTCTAAGCAATCAGAAGATCACCCGCCCCTTAATGAGCAACCACCACAGCAAGAAACACTAGTTTTGGACCCATTACTTACACTAGAGCCAATCTAACTTCAACTACATTGGTCACTCTCTAAAATATGGTTTGAATCCAACATTTGCTTTATGGACTATCCTACGGATACCTCTGACTAGTACATCATAAGAGTCCATTTTATCAAAAATTGGACATGTTGTACTTTCCCTCATGTCTGGCTCTCTTGTCGTTGAACCCATTGGGCATCACGATGAAGCTATTTAATAGTGTGAGCGTGATTAAAAACATCTCGATAAAATACACCTATTCAGACCATGTATTGAGTCTTAATCTAAAGTTGAAGCCCTAGTCCACGAAAAAAACACCAAACTCTCTCCTCCTCAATAGATAGAATCATAGACGCGTGATGGGAGAGCTCGTGACACCTCATTTCGTACAAACATAGATATATGATCGAACCTAGAGAAATTTTCTTGGAGGTAATACCTGATGCTACAAGGTATGAATCCAGCGCAAAAGGCCTTAAAGAACTTGGTGCATGTGACCGAAAGTGAACCTGGTTTAAATAAATTTACCCCACCTCTGGCTTGCT
This sequence comes from Solanum peruvianum, assembly GCA_027705065.1. Classification (NCBI taxonomy): domain Eukaryota; kingdom Viridiplantae; phylum Streptophyta; class Magnoliopsida; order Solanales; family Solanaceae; genus Solanum; species Solanum peruvianum. The sequence goes on from JAKWJD010001755.1 coordinate 29,610,337, forward strand.
GGCATGTCTTGTTTTAATAAGTGAAGTTGGGTCTTTTGTACTTCGTAAGACCTAAAGTATGTGTTCGATTGCGGAAATTATTTAGAAAATCATGGGCATCCCCAGCCACAGCCCTAAAAACCTCAAAGTTTGATTCCTAATGAACAATCTAAGCATTGGCATAGCTCTGGTTGTAATCACAGGTTGCACACCCCAGGTGGTACCATGGCCGTAGGTATTTCTATTGCAGGTTGATCCTACTGAGTTAGTGCTAGAACAGTGGATGAGGCCTTTTATATGCTCTCGGTCATTCTTAAAACATAGGAAATAATTGTATGAAGATTTGGTGCCATAACTAGTTTGGTCAGTGTGTGAGCTAGTCCAAGCCATACCGGGTGTTGTGGAACATAAGTTGTTCGAGGATCCGCTGATGGCTATGTACTTGGCTCTATCTATTGAGGTAGTGTTGCACCCCTACCTGGGAATGGAATTCAACCCAATACCCTAAGTTACAGGTTTACACGTACGATCCTTTCTTTAAAAGAGTATAATATATGAGATTCAAAGAATCAATACGCACATGTTTAACAAAGGAGATTAAAAAAATGGATTCCTAAAGACACCATTTATCCTCCAAAAGATAGGATACGAATGTGTTCTCAGCAATCTGTACGACCTACTGTTTATTAGTTATGTACAAACGATGTTGTGAGCCTCACGCTTTGATTTCAACTTGTAATGACTCGACTTTTTGAGCCATGATAATACCTATTAAAACCCACTAGTACGTATGTCAACCCATTACAAGAATGAAAAATTATGGGTAAAGGTATAGAACTAAAAAGAAAATAACACTAACAATAAGAAAAGACAAAAATAGAAGAAAAACAAATACTATATTTACAAAAGATACCCTCCAAGGACATGAAAATCAGGAGTATAGAGTTGTCTAAAAATAATAAATACAAGTCCTAAAAGTGGACCACAACAATTTTTGTCAAACGAAATAGTACAAATTAACATATGTATAGAAGGAGAGAGCCAGGTCTAGATATCAAGTGCTCACCATCGTCTCTAATATCAACAAGCTTTAAAAGATAGAAGAAATGATTATCGTTAGGAGCTAGTACTAGGGCCATCACAAAAAAATGTACAGTGTAGCATAAATACAAAAACAAAAGTATTTAATTGGCATGATAGGTCGACCATGCAAGAATCATTAAAAATTAAAAAAAAATGATTGAATTAGATGTAAACAGACCTGAAAAGGAAACACATGATCATAAAGAAATTAAATCTAAGTAGAGATCAAAGATAAACATAACTAGACCCGTATAATCCCTTAATGTATACTCATGCGCAAGTTCAAATAATAACTCGAATGGACCCCTACCCTATAAGCTCGATATGTACGTATAATAGATGGGCTTATAAAGATAACACACCCAATCCTATGTCTAATATGAGTAAACTGATCCCCAAGCCCTATATAATAGTATCCCAAACAATTAATGGCCTAGAACTATAGAACAATAGTTTATGTCTCAAAATAAACCTCAAACAATAGAACGTCACCCTTCGACTGGGGATAAAGGACTCAAAGCTTTGCACAGTAGCCTCGAACAAGAAATTAACATAGTTTTGAGACAACTCCCAGACCTGTTAGCAAGAGTGAGAAATAGGCATGTCAACTTTGAAGAGGATTCTATATGAATACTAAGTTATAATGGAATGTTTTCCATCCTATGGTATCAACAGAAGGATCCAACCACTGTGTTACTCACTCTCTAATCCTTCTAATAGAACAAACCTCTGTTAATGCGTCAGAGATGTAGAAATGAACAGATATAATAGAATTTCTAACAAGTCATGCAAACACCTAAATTAAGTCTCATACTACCACCCTAAAGTCTTCTATTCCAAATATACAAGGACCTAGTCCAAACATGATAAATTACTAACGGGAAGAGTCTAAGGCATCATTAGCCTATCCTAAACTAAAGTTGACCATGCTTTCGAACACATCATATATTACAAGCAAAGTACATAAGATGTTGTAACACTAACAACCCCATACTGGCATGGAACTTTACTCTAAATAAAGTTGATTAATCCTAAAATATTATATCTAAATTCGAAGAATAAATAACTAGGTACCCTCCCCCAATTCACACTAATAATCATGAATTTACACATTCATGTTTAATATAACAAGGAAAAGAAGTTGCAGGCTAACTTTAGGCCAAGTGCACTCGCTCTAAATCACAAGGTCGAAGCTTTTTCTTTTTGAATTTCTTCCAAACACAAAAATCATGACCAATTAATAGTAGACTCAAACAAGAATTATTGGACCCATACAAGAATTTTAAGAATTGCTCGGTCAAGAGGTCCTAAACCATACCTCAAACCTGTCTCCCAAAAGTGAACATTATTTGGGGCTAAAAGAAAAACAATAATAATCATGCAATGATTTATAAATAGATGGGGAAGCAGATTAAAATGAGAATTCACCTCAAATAAAAGTCCACCAACGTGTTTCTGTCATACCACAACGAACACTCAAGAATTATCGAAGCATGGGACTTCAAATCACTCAGTTCCACCAAAAGAATGCCAAAAAACACCATTTCAATCCTCTAAGGGCTAGTTGATCGCGTCTGTCATTTTAAGTATGGACAGATGTCACACATTCAACGCAGTGGCGAGAAGGAGGGTCATGATTGTAATTCATTACAAATTGACCATTGAGATTGTTGGAGAACCTGCATGGCAGTGGTGATGACCAATAAAGTTCAACCTTTCATCAAGATTCCGACAATAAATCACGCAATTGCAAAGCATAAAGGTGTAGGCCTTTACGAACATACCAAGGGATACACGATTAATGAGTGTGGATATACACTCATTTTATGCTCTTTTATTATATTTTTGGCACTTGAGTAGTAAAAGAGGATATTTGCCCTTCTAATTATGTTAATTTCAGATATTTACTTCTAGAAAGAAAAGTGATGCACAAAAGTTAATAAGTAGCTGAAACTGGCAGAAATTAAGCCCCAGATATTGCATCTGCGGGGAGGAATCACTTTTGCGAAGGTTCAACTCAAAGTCAATGGTCTCTTAAATGACCATATGAGTGTCATTTTTGTGCACTAGCCAAAATTTTCACTGTTTACCTAATAAATGGGATTATCAGTTTTGCGATGTTCACTTTTGTGAACTCCCATTAACTTTTTTGAGGTCTACCTAGTAGGTCAAGGGAAAAATGGAAATTTTCAGCAATTGGATCAAACATCACAAAAAGGGGTCTAGATATAAACATGAGGGGAATTTGAATATAGAGAAACAATCATCTTCTTATATTAGAGTTGATTTTTTTCTTGCTATTAATTTTGGGTTTCGAATTTGAAGGTATGTTTCATCATTATTCATCTTTTTCTTTGATGATTGTGATTCAAATGCTAATATTGTTTATCCTATGTTCTTTCTGTTGTTTTGTATTGCATAAATCGTGGGTGTAATTTCTAGTTGAGCTTGGGGTTTTGCTCTAGAAATATATAAATCCCTTGGGTTTTTGATCCCTCATTCCATAGGTTTCTTATTTGATTCCATGCTTAACATTTATGGATTGGGTTTAATTTAATTTTTATATTTAAATTTATGAGTTGAATGTGTCCACTAAATTCTAACATGTAATCTTTATGGGTTACTTGAAAATGGAACCCATGAATGGGTTACTTGAAAATGGAACCCATGAAGTGGAAAATAAGATTAGTAATTGCATTTAAGATTTGAATCTTGAATTTGAGAACAAAAGGAGAGAAATTAGGTTTCCATTGTTGTTTACAAGGCTTGCTTGAAAGAGAAGTCTATGTTAAGGTATTAGGTTATTTTGTTGAATTATATTATTGAGTCTAAAAGGAGATGTCCTAAAACAGTTCTTTGACACTTAAAGGAGATTAGGAGTATCCTATGATTTCTTAGCCTATCCACAAGTGAATGAGTATGTGTTGAGATTGCGATGGATCATTGAGTGAGAGTAGTAATTCTAAATTTCCTAATCCTTGAATATTCCCAGCTTGATTTGTTCTTTTCCCAAAACATTCATCGGGTACCAAGCAATTATCATAATTTTGAAATTTTGTATTGTTGTGTTTAGATTCACGTTTGAAGTTATTAGTTATCTATCTTTTGAATTACCTTCAAATTGTTCTCTACGGGATTCGACCCAACGCTTAGTTAGGAATTTTTGTTGACGATGACCATTTACTCTTCTAATTAGCTTTGGAGAGTAATTTTAGCATTATCAAAAATGGTGTTGGTGTCAGGGAACAATAAGGCGTATTTAGAGTTTACTTATTTCTATATAAAATGTGAGTAGTTGTCTTTATTTTGTTTTGTGTTGTTTCTATGGCTTCTTATGATAAAGAAATTTTTAGGGGTTGTAATCCCTATGTTAATGACACATGTCCTTGTTGTGAAGAAACGGGTGTAGTGAAACAATCTTGGCTCATGATCTTTGCCCAAAGTCTTGAAGACAATGATAAATACCTACATTTAGTGTCTCAATATGTGATTGATTTTGATCCTTAATTGGTATTTTGAGACGATCCAACTTGGTTTGGAATTGATACATTCGAGGACAATGTGAGATCAAGAACGAGAGCACTTGATGCTCTTCTCCAAAAGGTCAATAAGGATGAAATAGATTTGAAGCCTCCAGAAGAAGGGGTTATGTTTAACATGGATGAAATCTTGGGCATTTGCACCTGAACTAGCTAATACAACTCCAAGATGACGAAATCAAAGAAGTAATACTAGAGTTTCAAGAATATAAAAATTATATGGAAATTTTAGTACATTTGAAAGTGAGAGTGTCACTAACATGAAGGACAATAATAATGAAGCTCAACGGTCACATTGCCTAGTGATTCTTTTACTCATGCCCAATGATCCAAATCAAAAGGATGATTCGAAGTTGGGAAATAAATTAAAGTTTTAAAAGTGAAGAAAATAGGTTACCACTTGGAGAGATACTCAGTCGGATGAAATTCTTATCCAATAAATCCTTCGTTTTTTCCTTTAATTCCTTAAAATCTATATGAACCACATGGTCAGGAAGAATATTGATAAATTATCAAGAAAAACTTTCAACTCAAGAGTAAGGGTTGGGGAATTTGTATCCATAACTTGAACAAGATGATATATATGCAGCCTTTAGAAATCATTATTCTAGCTTTAAGAGAAGAAAAAACCTTACCCTTAGGCATCAAGTTCCCCCATTTACACTCTAGGAAGGGCTCATTTGGAAACTAAAACTTAACCACTTGAATTTTACAATCAACTAAATCATAACAAAATAGATTCTATGACATGAAAACTAAACATAGAAAGCACTACAAGATCAACATGAATGACTCTTTGGAATAAGGACACGTGATATTTTATATAAACTCTCTTTGCCACAATAGATTTACCAATAGAAAAGAAAAAGGGTGTATTAACACATAGGAGAAACATCAAATCTCATAGCCACATATTGTATCACAAAATAAAATGTAGCACCGGGATCAAGCAAAGCATAAACATCATGATGAAAGTCTTTCTACATATCGGTAACAATATCAAGAGAATTCTCTTGATCATGTCGAGTTTTAAGTGCGTAGAGTCGGTTTCGCTACACAGGACTTGAACTAAACAACTAAAGGGAGATAGCCTACCATATTTTCCCTTTTAATTTTTATCTGAAGCATCACCAATTTTACCAAAACTAAAACAATTATCTGTATCAATCCAACATTTTCCTACATGACTCTTGGAACACTTTTGGCATGCTAGAACAAAAGATCCATTTCCACCACAATATCCTCCTTAAGTCTTAGGTTTTAGCACATATTCTTTTTTAACTTAGGAGTCAGAGGATAAGAAAATCCCAGTCCAGAATACCATTTGTTGGAACCTAAAATGACCATTTCATCAAACATTGAATGTAAAAAGTCACAATCACCGGTCTTCGTCCTCTTTGCCTCCCTAGACCTTTCCTTAAGATTCTCCTAATTAATTTTTCGAGAAAGAACCATTAAATGATAAAATTTCATTTACTTAATGATCATGGTTGTACGACATTTAGTAATTACCATTTTGATACTCTTGGACAAACTTTCTTATCTTTGACCTGATATCAGCAACCATAGAAGTAGCATACTTGGAAAACTTCATGAATAATAAGGCATAATGTTTCACACTCATATTCCCTTGATGAAGGTTAATGAATTCAAGTAACTTGTCCTCCCACTTCTCTACGAGAACGAATCTATCAAGAAAACAGATTTCAAACCTCTCCCGATCAAGGCGACCCACATCAAATGTCCTCTCTTCCTTTGGTTTAACCAAACTTGAGTGACATCGTTATGTTTATAAGTGACCAATTACACCTTTTCCAATGGATTCACACCATTATAACCAAACCCTTAAACATCTTATTCATGAACTATTCAGTATATTCCTCAACCCTAGAACCATAAATTTCGGGGAGATTCATTCCATTGAAGTCCCTCAGTCTAGCATCCCTATTGACTTGAGCAAACGCTTGAAAAGTAACTCAAAAATCTTCATCAGTCACTTCTTCGGCCAAAGGGTCGGCCGAAACTTGAAGAGCTTGAGGAGCTTGTTGTTGCATATTCTCGTTGACGTTCCTTCTAGCATGTGCTCTTCAAAGGTTCCATATACTGAAAAGCATCAGATAGATTAGGCTAGGTACATACAGAGTTAAACTCTATCGCATTAATTTAGAGTGATGAAATAAGTGGAATTTCCAAAATTTCTTATGGATTCCTATTAACAAATGAGGCATGCTTCATACTCATTAACAATACTATGTTTGACGTGGCTTTTGATACATCCTAGGACCTTTCTAAACCTTGTGCTCGTAACACAAAGTTTGTATGTACAAAATCATACCTTAGGTGTAACAATCAAAATTTTGTTTATCATGTCAGATTATTATACTTGCTTTTATGCTTGTTCAGTTATGTTTTATTTCAGCTTTACTCTATCCTACATGCTCAGTACCTTTCAAGTACTGACTCATACGTGCGCTACATCTTCTCGTGATGTAGGTTCAGGTTATCAGCATCCAGATCACGCATAGATCGATTTCCGATCTCCAGTTCAGCAGATTCAGTGGTGAGCCCTCATTCTCCCAGGACAACAATTATGAGTTTCATTTTAGTCATTAGTCATGTAGTTTCAATTTTTTCTAGATTTAGTTGGGCCTTGTCCTTGTATTTTTAGTTAAGTTAAGAGGCTTATTTCACACGTAGCACATTCATCTTAGTGTGGAGTTAATAACCTTATTGTATTAAACTCATCAGTCTTCATATAATATCAGTTTTACAAAATGGGTATTCCACATCTTTTCATTATAAGTTATGACTTAGCTTCCGCATCAGTTTATATTTTTTTAGTATTCTCATGATTATGCCAGCAGGGTTAGCTTGAGATCACCTGTGGTTCTATGTTTCTTGTCCGCGTCTCGGGGGTAGCTCGGAGCGTGACAATATACTAATAAATAAAGAGGTTAAGACATGAAGAATTTGTTTTTACCTAATTCACATGGGTACTTCTGTTGACGTCGACTGCAGATATGTTTCTCGCCTACGATTTTCCATCTTTTATTTTTCATTAGAAATATAATAAATTAAAAAATTAAAACTCCATTATATCATTTTATTTATTTATGGCCCAATTAAAATAGGATACTAAATAACAAATTTGGCTCATTAATTATTCAACTAAACTAATTATTTAAAAGAATGTACATGAGTTACATAATCGTACTTATCGAATAGTTCTAAATTTTCAAATCAACTTCACCGACTATTCCTAAATCACTTGGGGCAACTAGCAAGAGGGGTAAAATTGTACTATTAATTTTTTTAATAAAATATTTCAAAAATAATTTTCCGAGTCGTTACACAAATTACAGGTTAGGCCAAATCGACCCTACAGGCCTAGCCCATATTGACGGCTCTACATGTGTTTGGTCATATACATATGTTACAAATCACTATCCCTCAATATATTTTTACGTGTATATGTTTCGTTTAGTAGACCTTTTAAAAATAATAAATGATAAGAGTATTTTATTACATCTTTTCTATTAATTATAAGTCATCTAAATATTTCAAAATGAATAGTTTGAATAAAAAGAATAAAATAGATATAAATAATATATAATCTTTAATGACATTCCAAGAAGATTTAAAATTAAATTTACCAAATAAGATGGTCTCTGAGATTTGATAAACTAATAGTGATCCCTATTATGTTTTGAAAGATTTTGATTAAGTTCCTATATATTAGGTAGGAGTGACTCAAAGAATAAGACTACTAAAGATTTGTTGTAGGCTTCAAACAATATTGATTGTTATTTTAAAAATACACAATTTTTTTTTTGAAAAGATAAACAATCTTCTTTTTATTAAAAATATTTTAGAACTTTAAATTAAAAAATTCAAATATTTATATTAATAAATAAAGTTTTTACAACACAATTCAATGTACTTGATGTTAAGAAAATGACTATGCTCTTAATAACTAAAATAAATATTAGTTTTATAAATAATATTACCAAGGGATGTTCAACGGATGTTTGGGCGGCATGAGGTTACTAGGGGTTGAAATGTGCTGAGTTTCAAAGAAAAAATAGACGTGATGACACTCGTCTAAATTTATTAAGACAAGTTGTAACGACCTGTTTAGTCGTTTTGAATAGCAGATTTTATTTCTGGAAAACTCGCTGAGACGAAGGACCCCACGACGGACCGTCATGGGCACGACGGACCGTCGAGGGGGTCTCGTTTCAAAACACTTAGAAATTCTGAAATTGGGGTACTGAAATCGACTCTCTGAACTTCGTGACGACATAGCAGGACGGACCGTCACAGACCCTTTAGTGGAATAGAGTCTCTGAACTCTGTGACGAAGCAGTAGGACGGACCGTCGCAGGCACGACGGGCCGTCACAGGCTGCGTAATCCCAGGCTGGGTCAGATTTCTTTAAATATTTTAAGGGACGTTTTTGACTATTCGTGCTTTAATTATAAAGTTAGTGGGTTAATGTTAATAAGTCTAATTACTTGGGGGTTAAAAGAGGTAACCTTGAGTTAATTAAAGGGTTATTATTGCCATCTTTCATACTTAATTATATGCTAATTAGGGTAAAAGAAAGAGGGTTTTTGAATAAAGAAAATAGAAAGAACAAAGAGAAAGAGAGAGAGAGAGTCGAACGAGAAAGAGGAGAAACGAAGAGGAAACAAAGCTTTGGGGAATTTGCTTGCTTGATCAGTAATCTTCGGTGGAGGTAGGTTATGGTTTTTATGCTATTCGTAGTAAACTCTTAATAGCGAATGATATGTATTGGTAGTATTGTAAACCCTACTATATGCTTAATTGTATGTTTGCATGAACATGATAATATAATTGTGATAAAATAAGCATGATGAAGCTATTGAATCCCAAATCTTGAAAAACCCTAATCTCTTTGTTAAATATGATGCCTTGGTATAAGATAAGGCTTGATGAACTAAAGTAATGAGATTGATGATGACTTGGTATAAGAGAAGGCTTGAAGAATTAATATAATGAGATTAGGGGATCGGGTGTCACGAACCGACAAGTAGAATTAGGGGATCGGGTGTCACGAATCGACACGTAGATTTAGGGGACTGGGTGTCATGAACCGACACGTAGAATTAGGGGATCGGGTGTCACGAACCGACACGTAGTATTAGGGGGACCGGGTTTCACGAACCGACACGTAGAATTAGGGGATCGGAGTGTCACGTTCAGACACATAGTAGTAGGGGATCGGAGTGTCACGTACCGACACAAGAGGAATAAAGATAATGAATCTTGAAAGATGTTAATATACTCAATCTAATGAACCGAATTCCCAAATGAGTATGATACTGAGGCTTGAGTCCTCATGTGTAAACTTGGCGGTACTTATTAATGATTATAGTACTTGTTGTTGCTATATGTTGAGTATTGTAGTTGATTTATGATATTACTTGATATATACTGTTTTCTATTTTGAGTTGGCCAATGATACCTACTCAGTACTTGTGTTTGTACTGACCCCCTACCTTCATGTTTTCTTCTTTGTTATTTGTGGAGTGCAGCAAACGGACCGTCGTCTTCAACTCAACCGCAATTCTAGCCAGTCTTCGTTACACCGGATTTTCAGGGTGAGCTAATGCTTCTAGCTTGGACTGGATCTTCTTCTTCATGTCTTGATGCCTTGTAGTTCCGGCATGGACTAGCTTTTACTTGTTTTAGCTTCTTAGAATACTCTTAGTTTAGTAATTTGATCATAGATGTTCTTGTGGTGATGACTTCCATATTTTTGGAAATAATAGATGTTGAATTTTAGAAGTTATTGAATTGGTTTTTATTAATGAGTTTAAGTCTTCCGCATTACTTTCTGTTGATATTATATTGAAATGTTAGGGTTTAGATTGGTTGGTTCGCTCACATAGGAGGGTAAGTGTGGGTGCCAGTCGCGGCTCGTTTTGGGTCGTGGCAACTTGGTATCAGAGCATTAGGTTCGTTGGTCTCATCACACAAGAACGAGTCTAGTAGAGTCTTAAGGAACGGTAGGGGGACGCCTTTACGTTTCTTTGAGAGGCTATAAGACTTTAGGAAAATTCCATTCTTTCTTTCTTTCTTTCGTGCTATTACCTGGATCCAATTAGTATCTAGGTGATACAAATTGGTATCTGACCATCTTCACTCCATTTCGCAGATGGTTAGAACTAGAGCTACGACTGCGCCACGGCAAGACAAGAAGCGTCTGAGCCAGCCACTGGGGCTGTAGCTCGAAGAGGAGTAGCGGCAAGAGGCCGTGGAAGAGGTCGTGGGAGGACGTCCTCTAGAGGAAGAGGACAAGCACCTAGCCCATCTGGTACTAGGGCGGTGACTCCTCCACAAACTGAGGGAGTGATAAGAGAGGGTGAGGAAGGGGAAAATGAGCAAGTGCAGAATGAGGAATTGCCACCCCAACCTACCCCAGAGATGATCAAGCAGGTTCTTGCTTATCTTAGCGGGTTATCTGATCAGGGCCAGACACCTCCAGTGTTTTCTACACCAGCAACTCAGGGTCCGGAGGTACAACATGCAGCCACTATGGCTCCCCGCATGGACGCCTCATTGGAAATAGGCACGTTTCCTCGTCTGACTACAGCGCCTATAATGACAAACGATCAGCATAAACTTTTCAGTAAGTTCTTGAAATTGAACCCTCCAGTCTTCAAGGGTGCTGAATCTGAGGATGCCTACGATTTTCTGGTTGATTGTCATGAGCTACTACACAAGATGGGTATAGTAGAACGGTTTGGTGTTGAGTTTGTGACTTATCAGTTTCAAGGGAAGGCCAAAATGTTGTGGCGGTCACATGTTGAGTGTCAACCAACAGAGGCACCACCTATGACTTGGGCATCATTCTCTAGCTTGTTTATGGAGAATTATATCCCCCGGACTTTGAGGGATAGGAAAAGAGATGAGTTCTTGAGCCTAGACCAAGGTAGGATGTCGGTTACTGCATATGAGGCGAAGTTTCGTGCATTATCCAGGTATGCCACCCAACTTTGTTTCAGTCCACAAGAGCGGATTCGCCGTTTTGTGAAGGGGTTGAGGTCAGAATTGCGGATTTCAGCCTTACAAGTAGCGGCTATGGCAAAATCCTTCCAAGAAGTGGTATATTTCGTGATAGAGGTGGAAGGAGTGAAGCCAGATGAATTCACCATGGCATCGACATCAAAAAGGTTTCAAAATGGAGGTGAGTTTAATGGTTCTTACTCTAGAGGACAGGGTTCCGGAGGTTACTCAGTTCGACCAATTCAGTCTTCACTACAAACGGTAGTTGGGGGTCCACCTCAGACCGGTCAACACTTCTCTAAGAGACCTATGCTTGACTCTAGAGAGTGTTATGGATGTGGGGAGACTGGACATATTAGGAGGAATTGTCCAAAACAGAGTTATAGGCCCCCAATAGCTAGACGTAGAGGTGGTCATGGTAGAGGCCGTTATTCTGGAGGACGTGGTGGTCGAGGTAATGGTGGTCACCAAAACGGCCGGGGTGATGGGCAAACTGGAGCCACTACAACACAACTTGGTAGGGACAACGGGCAGACAAGCGATAGGGCCCATTGTTACGCTTTCCCAGGGAGATCTGAAGCGGAGGCATCTGATGCTGTTATCACAGGTAATCTTTTGGTTTGCGATTGCATAGCTTCTGTATTGTTTGATCCCGGATCCACATTTTCTTATGTATCTTCCTCGTTTGCTAATGGTCTTAATTTACATTGTGAATTGCTTGACATGCCTATTCATGTTTCTACTCCGGTGGGTGAGTCTGTGATAGTTGAAAAGGTATATAGGTCTTGTTTGGTGAATTTTTTGGGGAGCAATACGCATGTAGACTTGGTTATCTTAGAAATGGTTGACTTTGATGTATTTTTGGGTATGACTTGGCTTTCTCCAAATTTTGCAATCTTAGATTGTAATGCCAAAACTGTGACATTTCCCAAGCCCGGAACAGATCCGTTAGTGTGGGAGGGCGACTACACTTCCACTCTGGTTCGTATCATCTCCTTTCTTCGTGCTAAGAGAATGGTTAGTAAGGGGTGTTTAGCTTTCTTGGCACATCTCAGGGATGACACTACCCAAGTACCTTCAATTGAAACGGTTTCGGTAGTCCGTGAGTTTCTGGATGTGTTCCCTGCAGATCTTCCTGGTATGCCACCGGATAGAGATATTGATTTTTGCATCGATCTGGAACCGAGTACTCGCCCCATTTCTATACCCCCTTATAGAATGGCTCCCGCGGAGTTAAGAGAGTTAAAGGCCCAACTTCAAGAGTTGTTAAGCAAAGGCTTCATTAGACCAAGTGCATCTCCTTGGGGTGCTCCGGTGTTATTTTTGAAGAAGAAGGATTGAAGCTTTCGAATGTGCATAGACTACCGGCAACTGAATAAGGTAACAATTAAGAACAAGTATCCTCTTCCTCGCATTGATGACTTGTTCGATCAGTTACAAGGTGCTTGTGTCTTCTCTAAGATTGACTTGAGATCCGGTTATCATCAATTGAAAATACGGGCAACGGATGTGGCAAAGACTGCTTTTCGAACCAGGTATGGGCATTACGAATTTGTAGTGATGTCTTTTGGTCTTACGAATGCCCCTGCTGCTTTCATGAGCTTGATGAATAGGATTTTTAAGCCATATCTGGATCTTTTTGTCATCGTATTTATTGAAGATATACTGATATACTCTAAAAGTAAGAAGGAACATGAGGAACATTTGAGAATTGTGTTGGAAGTATTAAGGGAGAAAAGGCTTTATGCCAAATTCTCCAAGTGTGAGTTTTGGCTAGATTCAGTGTCCTTCTTGGGGCACGTGGTTTCTAAGGATGGAGTGATGGTGGATCCTTCTAAGATTGAGACAGTGAAAAATTGGGTAAGACCCACTAATGTGTCAGAAATAAGGAGCTTTATTGGTTTAGCTAGCTATTACCGTCGATTTGTCAAGGGATTCTCTTCCATTGCTTCCCAATTGACGAACTTGACTAAGCAGAATGTCCCATTTGTATGGTCGGACGAATGTGAGGAAAGCTTTCAGAAGCTCAAGACTTTGTTGACTACTGCACCAATTCTCACCTTGCCCGTGGAAGGTAAGAACTTCATTGTTTATTGTGATGCATCCTATTCTGGTTTGGGTGCAGTGCTAATGCAAGAGAAAAATGTAATTGCTTATGCTTCGAGGCAATTAAAGGTGCATGAACGTAATTATCCGACCCATGATTTGGAGTTGGCTGCGGTAGTATTTCCATTTAAGCAATGGAGGCACTATTTGTATGGGGTTAAGTGTGAGGTCTATACGGATCATCATAGCCTACAGTATGTTTTTACTCAGAAGGATTTGAACTTGAGACAGAGGAGATGGATGGAACTACTGAAGGACTACGATATCACAATCTTGTATCATTCGGGAAAAGCTAATGTCGTGGCAAACGCTTTAAGTAGAAAGGCAGGAAGGAAGCATGGGAAGTCTAGCTCACTTGCAAGTTTCTAGACGCCCGTTGGCTAGAGAAGTTCAGATTCTAGCTAATGACCTTATGAGACTCGAAGTTAATGAGAAGGGAGGATTTTTGGCTTGTGTGGACGCAAGATCTTCCTTCCTCGACAAGATTAAGGGAAAGCAGTTTAATGATGAAACATTGATCCGGATCCGAGATAAAGTGTTGCGAGGAGAGGCTAAGGAAGCACAAATTGATGAGGAAGGTGTGTTGAGAATTAAGGGAAGGGTATGCGTACCCCGCATCGATAATTTGATCAACACCATTCTGACATAGGCTCATAGTTCAAGGTATTCTATACATCCTGGTGCAACCACGATGTATTGTGACCTAAAGCAACATTTTTGGTGGAATAGAATGAAGCGTGACATTGTGGAGTTTGTCGCCAAATGTCCAAATTATCAACAAGTAAAGTATGAACACCAGAGGTCCGGAGGAACACTTCAGAGAATGCCCATTCCGAAATGGAAGTGGGAGAGAATTTCAATGGAATTCGTGGTTGGTCTTCCCAAGACAATGGGTAAGTATGACTCCATTTGGGTGATTGTTGATAGGTTAACTAAGTCTGCTCACTTCATTCCGGTCAAGGTGACTTACAATGCAGAGAAGTTAGCCAAACTTTACATCTCGGAAGTGGTTCGGTTGCATGGGGTTCCACTCTCCATCATATCAGATAGAGGTACGCCGTTTACTTCTAGGTTTTGGAAAACATTGCATGCGGAGTTGGGTACTAGGTTGGACCTTAGTACCGCATTTCACCCTCAGACCGATGGTCAGTCTGAGCGAACCATTCAAGTGTTGGAGGATATGCTTCGTGCATGTGTGATAGAATTTTGTGGTCATTGGGATAACTTCTTACCCTTAGCAGAATTTTCGTACAACAATAGCTATCACTCAAGCATTGATATGTCCCCATTCGAAGCATTATATGGTAGGAGATGTAGGTCTCCCATTGGTTGGTTTGATGCATTTGAGGTTAGACCTTGGGGTACTGACCTTTTGAGGGATTCATTAGAGAAAGTGAAATCTATTCAAGAAAATCTTGTAGAGGCGCAAAGTAGGCAAAAAGAATATGCATATCGAAAGGTTAGAGACTTAGAGTTCATGGAGGGTGAACAAGTCTTGTTGAAGGTTTCGCCCATGAAAGGGGTGATGCAGTTTGGTAAGCGAGGTAAGCTTAGCCCAAGGTACATTGGTCCCTTTGAAGTACATAAGCGAGTAGGGGAGGTGGCTTACGAATTAGCCTTGCCTCCCAGGCTGTCCGGAGTGCATCCGGTATTTCATGTGTCTATGTTCAAAAGATACCATGGGGATGGAAACTACATTATCCGTTGGGATTCGGTTCTGCTTGATGAGAATTTGTCTTATGAGGAGGAACCTGTTGCTATTTTAGATAGAGAAGTCCGCCAGTTGTGGTCGAGGGAGATTGCATCCATCAAAGTTCAATGGAAGAATCGACCAGTTGAAGAGGCCACTTGGGAGAAGGAGGCTGATATGCGAGAAAGATACCCACACCTGTTTAAAGATTCAGGTACTCCTTCTCGCCCTTGTTTTTCTTCTTGTGATCGTTCGAAGAAGAACGATGGGTAAATTGGTATCTATTGTAACGACCTATTTAGTCGTTTTGAGCAGCAGATTTTATTTCTAGGAAACTAGCTGAGACGACGGACCCCACGACGGACCGTCATGGGCACGACGGACCGTCGAGGGGGTCTCGTTTCAAAACACTTAGAAATTCTAAAATTTGGGTACTGAAATCGACTCTCTGAACTTCGTGACGACATGGCAGGACGGACCGTCGTGGGCACGACGGACCGTCACAGACCCTTTAGTGGAATTGAGTCTCTGAACTCTGTGACGAAGCAGCAGGACGGACCGTCGCAGGCACGACGGGCCATCACAGGCTGCGTAATCCCAGGCTCGGTCAGATTTCTTTAAATATTTTAAGGGGCGTTTTTGACTTTTCCTGCTTTAATTATAAAGTTAGTGGGTTAATGTTAATAAGTCTAATTACTTGGGGGTTAAAAGAGGTAACCTTGAGTTAATTAGTGGGTTATTATTGCCATCTTTCATACTTAATTATATGCTAATTAGGGTAAAAGAAAAAGGATTTTTGAATAAAGAAAATAGAAAGAACAAAGAGAGAGAGAGAGAGAGAGAGTCGAACGAGAAAGAGGAGAAACGAAGAGGAAACAAAGCTTTGGGGAATTTGCTTGCTTGATCACTAATCTTCGGTGGAGGTAGGTTATGGTTTTTATGCTATTCGTAGTAAACTCTTAATAGCGAATGATATGTATTGGTAGTATTGTAAACCCTGCTATATGATTAATTGTATGTTTGCATGAATGTGATGATATAATTGTGATAAAATAAGCATGATGAAGCTATTGAATCCAAATCTTGAAAAACCCTAATCTCTTTGTTAATGATGATGCCTTGGTATAAGAGAAGGCTTGATGAACTAAAGTAATGAGATTGATGATGCCTTGGTATAAGAGAAGGCTTGAAGAATTAATATAATGAGATTAGGGGATCGGGTGTCACAAATTGACACGTAGAATTAGGGGATCGGGTGTCACAAACCGACACGTAGATTTAGGGGATCGGGTGTCACGAACCGACACGTAGAATTAGGGGATCGGGTGTCAAAAACCGACACTTAGTATTAGGGGGACCGGGTGTCACGAACCCACACGTAGAATTAGGGGATCGGAGTGTCACGTTCCGACACATAGTAGTAGGGGATCGGAGTGTCACGTACCGACACAAGAGGAATAAAGATAATGAATCTTGAAAGATGTTAATATACTCAATCTAATGAACCTAATTCCCAAATGAGTATGGTACTGAGGCTTGAGTCCTCATGTGTGAACTTGGCGGTACTTATTAATAATTATAGTACTTGTTGTTGCTACATGTTGAGTATTGTAGTTGATTTATGATATAACTTGATATATACTGTTTTCTATTTTGAGTTGGCCGATGATACCTACTCAGTACTTGTGTTTGTACTGACCCCCTACCTTCATGTTTTCTTCTTTGTTATTTGTGGAGTGCAGCAAACGGACCGTCGTCTTCAACTCAACCGCAACTCTAGCCAGTCTTCGTTACACTGGATTTTCAGGGTGAGCTAATGCTTCTAGCTTGGACTGGATCTTCTTCTTCATGTCTTGATGCCTTGAAGTTCCGGCATGGACTAGCTTTTACTGTTTTAGCTTCTTAGAATACTCTTAGTTTAGTAATTTGATCATAGATGTTCTTGTGGTGATGACTTCTAGATTTTGGGAAATAATAGATGTTGAATTTTAGAAGTTATTGAATTGGTTTTTATTAATGAGTTTAAGTCTTCCGCATTACTTTCTGTTGATATTATATTGAAATGTTAGGGTTTAGATTGGTTGGTTCGCTCACATAGGAGGGTAAGTGTGGGTGCCAGTCGCGGCTCGATTTTGGATCGTGACACAAGTCAGCCTAAAATATAAAAAATATGTGGAACATAAATCAACAATAAGATAACTGCGGAAGCTTAACAAATTTCATAAATATACCAAAATTTGATTGTCATGCTATAGAAAATATGATTTATTGTGACAACTTTTTGTAGCGGCATACATAGTTCTCACAAAATTTAAGGTTTATGTGGCGACACAGTATCGTTGCACAAATATTGATAGTTTGGTGGCAATGCATATTATCGCTATTGAAAAGAAATTGGAGTGACGACTTCTGGTTGAATGCCACTAACATGATTCTAGAAATCGTGATAAAAGAATTTTTTGTAGCGACTTATAAAGAATTATCTTTAAAAAGTAGTTTGTTGTCAATAAGTCGCTATTAAAAGAATAGTTCTATATTTGTTTGTACTATTTTGTATAAAAAGTTAAATTAATATATTTTTAATGATATTTTGTCTTTTTATTGTTGGTAAATAAGTAATTTAAATTTATAGTTTTAAGAACTTTTAAAAAAACAACTAATCATGTATTGGAAAATTTTAATGATTATAAAGGTATTTAAATTATATAGCACATAATATTTGAATCAAATAAGTACTTATTTATTTATTTTCTTTTACACTACAAAAATAATTATATTTAGGATATTCTTTACTTTGCAATTAAAAGTGAATATCTCTTGTTGAAAAGTTATGCATAATATCTTTTGTCGTTAAATGAATAGTGTAAACTTTATCTTTTTCGTTAACAAACTTGATCTTGAAAATGAAATAAACTTAAAAGTGTCATTCAAAAACTATAAAAAAATACTCAATCTCATTTTTATTCATACCCTAAAAAAGTCTATTTTATGATTAAGTGGAATAAGAATTGAGTACTTTTATTTGGTCTTTGAGATCAGGTAATTTGGTTGGAGTAATCGTTTTTAAAAGATGTGTGATATTTTTTAAATTAAAAGGTCAATTGTTTCTTAATTCAATAAATATTAGATTTATTACCGTACAAATATATGTATACTTTATTACATCGAAGATATATAGGCACCACCATTTTAATAATGAATATATTTACTCTACGATTTAAGTAACCTATTGAATTACATTTATTATTAGAAATATTGATGTTGCATATTTTTTTTTCAAAAAAAAAAGAAGGTATCTATGGCAACCATGTTGCCACTATATATGTACATTTTGTGTCGACATTGATAGTCGTTACTTATAACATTTAGTTATGAAAGTACTTGTCATGATGCTAAAGTAGTCACTAATGTTTTCTAGTGCCGATTTTTGGCCTTTTTGTAATAAACTTTTGACACCGTAAAATGTCAAATTTCTTGTAGCAAATCATGGCACCACAAAATGTTACAGATTATCGAATAGATCAAAACATAAAATAATGAATTGATAAGATGGCCTGTAGGAATGACTAGCAATTATGTCACATTATTTTCTTTGAAAGCATCGAAGAAAATGAAGAAGAATGATCACACAAGTTCGGACTTGAAACCTATACAAGTGTAAAAGATAGGAGTAAATATCAAACAATATGGTACTCAGCAAGCAAATCTCTTAACAAAGCTAGAATATGAGTACTACTTTCATTCCAACCTAACCATCTCAACTACAACATGCATAAAAATCAGCACAACTCAACAATGTATGATGCATAACCCACAAAGCTTGACAATCATAGTCCAACAGTCACAATTCAACAATCAACAAGTATCAAGTTAATCAATCACGATTATCAAGTATGTTAATCACAAGCATCAAGTATTTCAATCAAAAGTATCGAGTTCATCAAATCACCACAATCAATATCCTATCAGCACAATACCACTCGTTGGAATAAATTCTTATTAGTACAATATCACTTGTTGGAAACCATTTCCCATGCTTTCATGACGTCACGTGCCTAAACCATTTCCATCGGCATAATACCACTGGTCTTATCACTTCCGGTAAAAATTGCCTCTCACTTTCGTGAGCTGGTCTTCGCTAATGTGATGGTCAGACCAGGCCACCTAACCCCTCAGGGACACGACGATCCTTCACGAAAGTGAGGCTTAGCAAGGCAGTATTATAAGATCGATTCTTTAATACTTTTACTGGTTACACAACTACTGCAACAACAACGATATTCTTTGGGTCATTGCGAAAGTAGAATATAGAAGTGCTAAGAATATTGAGTGCATTGGGTATATACCAAAATAAATATTTCATAGAGTGCTTCCCTACGATTTATATTTAGACTTCAATATAAATTCGAACATACACTAGATGAAAAATATATAATACAAAAAACAAATACTTCATAGTGTGCTTCCCTCAACAATGTTGTCTGTTGTCAAAATCTAATTAAATAATTTGGTCTCCAATATAAATATTGAACAGATCAGGTGAAAAATTAAATAAAATACTTCATAGAGTGGTTCCCTCTTATGGGTTTCTCGATGGAGAAAATCTGAATCAGTTAGACTCCAGTTTAAACATTGAATATAGTAGACGAAATATAAATAAAATACAAACAAATACTTCATAGAATGCTTCCCTCTAATGTGTTGCTTGGTGCCAAAATCTAAATTAGTTAAACTCTAATATAAATTGACACATAATATTTCTTCTCACTTTTTTTTCTCCTCTTTGTGGTAAAATTAATTCATATATTTCTTAATGTTTATTTTTATATTTTCATTTGTAATCTACATATCTCAATGGTTAGTGTCTGTATTTCATAGTTTTGCATGAATATATACTCAAACTTTTTGAATTTGATTTAAACAAAACATAATGATGATTGAATAAAAGATTTCTCCTTTTTTTATTTATAATTCATACAAAAAATAGATTATTGTCCTATTACAATTTTTTGTCCAGAAAAAAAAATCAGTATTTAATCGGATTTCTAAAATTGGTCCATATAATTTTCTTAGTTTTTCGATTAAGAGCTCATCAATATGGAAGAAAAGGTTTACTTTGTACGAACATGAAATATTAATTGATACCTCTTGCTATTTGTATTTCACAATATATGTTCAGTATAATCAAATTACAAAAGTTGAAAGAGCGAAAGGATGTCACCAAGAACAAAAAATCTGAAGAACCCGATGAACACAAATTTGAAAAGGGCCAGGAGTGTTTTTTCAAGAAGGAACTACCTAACCAAAAAACAACCAGCTATTCATAGTACATAACTTATTAATTCAACATCTTACATTGACTTATGTCATACTAATCACATTCTACTTGTTAAAAATTAACAAGTAAATAATTAATAATTGATATAAGTTGATTGTATGATGTATAATTAATAAATTATGCACCACTGATAGTGTTACTTTTGTTTGTTACATAGTATGTTCTCAAAATAGTCCCCTTGATTCAAATTTGCCTTCACTGTGTTCATATTTCTTGTTCTTATTAGCATTCACAATCTGTTTCAACTTTTGTACTTCGATAACATAAAACATATACAGTGAAAAAGTAAAAGCAAGATCTAAGTTATTTATATTTCACAATATTTGTTCGATATGATTGAATTACAAAAATTGAAAGAGAAAAATAATGTTACTAAGAACAAAAAATATGAAGAACTCGATGAACAGATATCTGAAAAAGGCCAAGAGTTCTTTTCCAGAAGAACTGCCAAACAAACAAAAACAAAAAGCTATTAGTGATACGTAAATTATATATTTTATCTCTTACATTGACTTATATCATGCTAACCTTATTTCCCATGTTAAAAAGTACGAGTAAAGAATTAATTGATAGAAGTCAACTATATGTATCTCTCATAACAAAATAATTAATTTTGTGTCCTTACTACAGAAGTAATATTATTGAAGTTGATGATCCACATTACATTATTAACCGATAAAGTTAGAATATATGTTAAGATAAATCTACCACAAATTGTTGTGAGTATTGATTAAATTGATAAGAACAATTATTTTTTCAATTTTAGTCTATATCCCCAATGCATGTATTATTGTTGACCAATAAATTGTATTATATTATAAGCTTTGAATAAATGTTATTTTTTTTTTTTCCATCCAGTTTGTTTGATATCTACATTGGAGTTTGAGGTGCAAAGTGTTATGAATGAGAACAGATTTCCTATTAGAGTTCAAAGCTTATAGAACAGAGAAAGAATTGAATGCATTTGTGGAGAGAATATCAGATTGAATTTTGAGAGAAAAAATTATTACAACTTTCTTCATCATGCTTAATATCTTGTATAAATGTTTGTATAGTGTATCTAAATGATAACTACCTCCCCTAACTATGGTTAACTTAACTACTGTTGGTAAGAAAACGGCTAACTCACCGCAAACATAACTACAAATGAGAAAATATCTTGTGCAACTTTAACCAACTTTAACCATCTCATCCTGCATCAATTATGTTCATATTCTCAATACTCCCCTTAAGTTAGGTGGTATGAAAATAGTTCATCCCTAGCTTGAAAGAAGATGAGAATGTTGAAACTTTCCCAGTCTCTTAGTTAAGATATCAGCATGTTGCTCTGCAGTACATAGGTATCCAGTGTGTACTAAGCCAAACTGAATTTTCTCTCTAATGAAATGACAGTCGATATCGATGTGTTTGGTCCTCTCATAAAATATTTGATAAGCGGCAATTTTTAGAGCAGCTTTGTTATCACAATATAGAGGAACTGGTAGCTGCAACTGAATATCTAGTTCCTTGAATAGACCAATCAACCAAACAATTTCAGCAACCAGTGACACGAGGCTTCTATAATCAGCTTCAGCTGAGCTTCTCGAAATAGTAGTCTGCTTCTTAGATCTCCAAGAGATCGGAGAATCACCGAACTTAACCATGTATCCAGTAATTGATTTCCTAGTGTTGATACAAGATCCCCAATAAGCATCACAAAATCCTTGGAGTGTGTTTGAACAAGAAGAGGATATTAGAACACCAAGACCAAAATCTTTTTTATGCATTTGACCACTCTAAGTGCAGCTTCTAAGTGCGACTATTTAGGTGCATGCATAAATTGGCTCAAGCTTTGGACAACAAATGCAATATCGGGCCTAGTAATAGTGAGGTACAATAACCTACCAACAAGCCTTTGATACACACCAAGATCTATTAGAATAGGATCCTGATTGTTTCCAATATGATTGTCAAACTCATAAGTTGATAGCTTTTGGTTCAATTCAATAGGTGTGGAAATTGGCTTGATCCACTAAAACCTGATTCTAAAATAAACTCCATGGCATATTTCCTCTGGTGCATGAGAATACCACTTGACTGCCTGGCAAATTCTATGACAAGAAAATATCTAAGATCACCTAGATCTTTGATATTGAAATTGTCTTTTAGGACTTGCTTAGCAGCCTCTATCAAGGCCAAACTGCTCCCTGTTATCAGTAGATCATCAACATATATTAGAATAATGACTATACCATCTGATGATTTCTTGGTTAATAGAGAATAATCTAAAAGTAACTTTGCTGGATTTTGTTGTGATGAGGGAAGATGTAAGCTTCACATTCCATTGCCTCGATGCTTGCTTTAATCCATAAAGAAACTTCAACAGCCTGCACACCTTGACATCCTTAGTCCCATCATTTTTAAAACCTTGTGGCAATTGCATGTACACCTCTTCATGCAAATTACCTCGCAAGAAGGCATTGTAAACATCCATCTTTTGAATGCACCAACCATTAGCAGCAGCTAAACAAATCACAGCCCTCACTGTTACCATTTTCACAACAGGTGAAAATGTTTCTTGAAAATCAAGACCTTCCCTCTGATTATACCCCTTAGCTACTAGTATGGCCTTAAATCTTTCCACCTGTCCATCAGCTTTATCGTTAATTTTGAACACCCACTTACACCCAATGGATTTCTTCCCACTAGGTAAATAGACAGTCTTCCAAATTCCATTGTCCTCCAATGCTTGTATCTCATCCTGCATTGCTTTTATCCATCTTGTATCTTGAACTGCCTGATTATAACAAGTTGGTTCTTTTTTTGTAGACATCTTAGCAACATAAAATTAATATGAACTAGACAAACCACTGTAAGCAATATTATTAGCAATAGGATATAGACAAGAAAGTGCAGATTTAGATTTTTACCCAGTAACAAAATCCTTTTTCCAGATAGGAGGTCTTGCTGACTCTACTTGAGGTTCTTCTTGTAGGAAATATGGAAGGAAAAATAATATCTTTAGAAAATGCTCAAGTTTATTATGGGCTACTTAAGACCACTTGAGATGATTACAATCATCAACTACATCACTATTTTTACTACTCAAAATAGAAAACAAAAAGTCTTGCACAAATAACTAAATACATGTATCACAATTTACTAGATACATGTACTACGGAATTCTAAAAAGACTTCTTGAAAAACTAAGAGACAATTTTGGAACACTAAACATCGATGCATTAATTCCAACACTCCCCCTTAATGTATTTACTTGATAACTCCAATGCGTTCTCAAAGATAGCAATTTTTTTCTCTAGGAAGTGCTTTGGTGAAGATGTCAGCAAGTTGTTCTCATGTCTGACAATAATGCAACTGAATTTCGCCTTTCTTTTGTGCTTCTCGGATAAATGATACTTGATAGAAAAATGCTTTGATCTTTCATGGCTGACTGGATTCTTGGCAATTGCAAATTGCTGATTTGTTATCACAATACAGAACATTCCCTTTTTTTTTGTTTTTCACCAATGTCTTCAAATATTCTCCTAAGCCAAATAGCTTGAGAAGTAGCCTTGGATGCTGAAATATATTCTGCTTCGGCAGTGGATTGAGCAACAACACTTTGTTTTTTTTGATAACCAAGAACAAATGCTTGATCCAAATAAGAAAGCATAACCAGAAGTACTCTTCATGTCATCTATACTTCCCGCACAATCAGTATCAAAATAACCAATTAAGTTCAATTTTCCACAAAATTTATACATTATCCCATAATCCATTGTTCCTTGCAAGTAGCGTAGAACACGCTTTGCGGCTCCAAATGCACTTGGCTTGGTTCTTGCATGAATCTGGATAATAAACTAGCAGCAAACATAATATCTGGCCTTGTTGAAGTAAGATATAGCAAACTTCCAATCAAACTCCTAAAGACTGAGCTATTAACTTTCTTTTCTCCATCATCTTTTCTAAACTTCTCATTTGCTGCTAATGGTATGGCCACGAACCTGCAATCCATCATTTTGAATTTTTGAAGAATACTTTTAGTATACTTCTTTTGAGAAATAAAAATTCTTTCTTTCACTTGAGAAACTTCGATGCCCAAGAAATTATTTAGCAATCCAAGATCACTCATTTCATAAGCTTGCATCATATCTTCTTCTAAATTTTGCATCATCTATACATCATTTCCTGTAAAGAGCAAATCATCCACATAGAGACAAACAATGATAATGCTTCCATGTTCTTTCTTCACATACAATGTGGCTTCACTTTTACTTCTCTGAAAATTATTTTTCAGAAAGTATGTATAAATTTCATTGTACCGGCTCTTGGAGCTTGCTTCAGCCCGTAAAAAGCTTTTTTTAGTCTATACACCTTTTATTCTCCCCCTTGAACAAAAAATCCTTGAGGTTACTCAACATAAATCTCTTCATCAAGTTTTTCATTCAGAAATGTTGATTTAACATCAAGTTGAAATATCTTCCATTTCTTTTGTGCAGCAACAACGTTACTGTTCTAATTGTCTTAAGACGAGCAACTGGAGAGAAAGTTTCATAAAAATCAATACATGGTTTTAGCGTGAAGCCTCTAGCAACCAACCTTGCTTTGTGCTTTTGAATATCTCCTTCCTGATTGAGTTTGATTTTATAAATCCATTTAAGACTTACAACTTCTCTTTCTCTAGGAATAGCCACAAGCTCCCAAGTATTATTTTTTTCGATCATTCGAATTTCTTCTTCCATGGCTTTCTACCAAACATCATGTTTTATTGCTTCTTCATAATTTTCTGGCTCAACACCGGCAAAATTACATCTTTGATAAATGTCACACAACATTTTTGTTCCTCTTGGAGGCGGTTCGTCATTATCTGAATCTTAGATTTCTCCCCCTTGAGAGACATCTTCATCTTTCTCATCCTCTTCTTGATTTGAAGATATGATAGCAGTATTCTCTATCTTTTTATCCTCCAAATTCCATGTTGTTTTTTCATCAAAAATGACATCTCTACTAACAACAAGTTTGTTAGTTCTGACATCAAGAAGCCTATATCCTTTTATAACATCACTATAACCAAGAAAGACAAATTTTTGACTTTTTTCATCCAATTTTGTTCTTTTCTCAGCAGGTACATAAGCATAAAAAATACACCCAAAAAAATTAAAATGACTTACAGAAGGTTTAATTCCACTCAAAGCTTCAACTGATGTCTTGTCCTTTAGTGCCTTTGTTGGACACCTTTTAAGGATGTGAACTGTTGTATGCACTGCTTCTTCCCAAAAATATTTTGGCAGCCCTTTCTCATTCATCATAGTTCTGGCCATTTCAACAATTGTTCTATTTCTTCTTTCAGATACACCATTTTGTTGAGGAGTATATCCTGCTGTAAGTTGCTTCTGAATGCCTTCATTTTTTGCAATATTCTTCAAATTTTCGACTTGTGTACTCACCTTTTCGATCACTGCGAATGGTTTTGATGCTCCAACCTTTTTGCTTCTTAACAAGGGCTTTAAAATTCTTGAATGTAGTAAATGCTTCAGACTTTTCTTTCAAGAAATAAACCCAAGTTATTCTTTAGAAATCATCAATAAAGATTAGAAAATACCTTTGACTTCCAAGAGATGGAGTCTTCATTGGTCCACAAATGTGATGAATTAGTTCCAAAAATACACTTGCTCTCCAAGACACCCCTTTTAGAAAAGACTTCATGTGATGCTTTCCCATTATACAACTTTCAGATGTATCCACCTCAGTATGTATCTCAGGAAGGCCTTGCACCATGTCCTTTTGCTTGAGAAGCTTTAAACCATGAAAATTCAAGTGACAAAATCTTTTGTGCCAAAGCCATGAATCATCTACAATTTCATTTTTAATGCATTGTAATGAATTTGCAAAGGGAAGTTTCTTTTTATCATCTTTACTTCAACAATAACTTGATTTGGCTCAATTTTATCATAAACCATACAATAATTATCTCTAAAAACAAGAGAATAACCATCTTCCATGAGTTTACCAACACTAAGCAAATTTTATTCCAAGTAAGGAACATAAAGAACATCATGAATTTGCTTACCGCATCCTTTCATGTTGATCGAAATAGTACGTTTACCTTTCGCATCAACTAAGGCTCCATTCCCAATCTTCACTTTAGTACTGATGCTATTACTAATTGAGAGGAACGCCTTTTCATCTCCAGTCATGTGATTAGTACAACCACTATCAACATACCATTCATTGTTTTTTGTTGAAGCATCACATTTAGAAGCAAAACAAAGATTTTCTTCCCTTTCTTCCTCATGTTTTTCACAAATATTTGTTTTTACAAAAGTTACATTGGGGCTTGCCTTTGTGCCAACATTTTTCTGCATTGTGATTAGTCTTTTTGCAAATTTTACAAAAAAGACTAAAGTTTTTCTCACCTTTTTCTTCAACCTTCTTGGAAGAACCATCATGATCCTGCTTCTTTTTTGGCTTTTGATTTTTCTTCTGATGATTTTTTGAGAATTTTTGAGAATTATCATTTATTTTAGACTGGAAAGTTGTCTCTTTGGGTTGATCTTCACGAAAAAATCTTCGCTTCTCGTGTGCACGAAATGATCCAACTAGCTCTTTGATGGAAAGCTTAGAAAGATCTTTCGTCTCCTCAGTGATAGCAATGATGTACTCATACTTTTCTTTGACACTAATTAAAATCTTTTCCACAACTTGTTGGTCAGAAATTGTATCACAATGATTTCTCATTTCATTAACAATATTCATGACTGTTGTGCAATATTCATCAATTTTTTCAGATTCTATCATCTTTAAATTTTGAAACTCTCTTCTAAGAGTTTGAAGATTTATAGTGCGTACCTTTTCGTCACCATACACCTCAGTTTCCAGAAAATCTTAAGCTTCCTTTGGAGTCTCACAAGTAGCAATTTTTGCAAAATATGTTCTTGAGACTCCCATTTGGATTTTGCTTAAGGCTTTGCATCTTGACGATACTTAGCCTCAAGATTTTTCATCTCTGTTGCTGTAAGATCACCATCGTTTTTGGCTCTTCAAAGCCATTTGCAACAATAGTCCACAAACCTCAACTTTCAAATGTGATCTCATTCTTATCTTCCAGTATTCAAAATCAGTTCCATCAAAACATGGAGTAACAACAACTGAAGAATCAGCACCTTCATTTGTTTTGGATGCAATATTTTTTTCTTCACCTAACCCCAGATTAAGAACGAAAACCTGTTCTGATACCAATTTGTAGGAAATATGGAAGGAAAAATAATATCTTTAGAAAATGCTCAAGTTTATTATAGGCTACTTAAGACCACTTGAGATGATTACAATCATCACTACATCACTATTTATACTACTCAAAATAGAAAACAAAAAGTCTTGCACGAATAACTAAATACATGTATCACAATTTACTAGATACATGTACTATGGAATCCTAAAATGACTTCTTGAAAAACTAAGAGACAATTTTGGAACACTAAACATTGATGTATTAATTTCAACACTTTTTTGTATCATTGGAGCATTTTCTAGGCTCTCATCTGAGGCAACACTGATACCTTCATCCACAACTGTTGGAACATCCAATTCTAGTGGAAAATGTGCAGTATTTATAACATTATATGTACTTGTAGGAACCTCATGTGCAGAAATAACGTCACCACCTGATTCTGATGATAAATGTGCAGAACTTAAGATGAAGGATCTGATTGAATGGAATCATGAGGAATAGCACGAAATGGGTATGTGGGAGCCAAGAATTCATATCATTCACAAGAGTATTTGCATCATGAGACTGAAATGGGAAAATATGCTCCAAAAATTGTACATCTCGACTAACAAAAATAAACTTAGTTTCCTAGTCATATAGGTTATAGCCTTTGTGAGTACTGTTATAGCCTAACATGACTGACTTAATGACTCTAGTTCCAAATTTATCTCTTTTAATCAAGTTGGTGGCATAACATAGACATCCAATGGTTCTCATATAAGAGAGATCAGGTTGTTTCTTATGCAGCACGTAATAAGGCGATTTGTTCCCTAGTATAGTAGAACGAACTCTATTGATTATGAAAACAACAGTTAGATAATATTCAGCCAAGAACCTAATAGGTAATTTTCCCTTAAATCTGATAGCCCTTGTAGTTTCAAGTATATGTATGCGCCTTCTCTTCACAACTCCATTTTGTTGTGGAGTATATGGACAAGAAATTTGATGAATTATGCCATGACTATTAAACAATTTCCTACACAGCATATTGAAGAATTCACCTCCATTATCAGACCTGAACATTTTCATTTTCCTACCAAACTGAGTTGCAATCATGCTCAAAAAATTAGTAAGTAAAGTACGCACATCAGATTTGAGATGCATCAAAAATACCCAAGTCCATCTAGAGTGATCATCCACCAAGGTAAGAAAGGACTTCATGTTATTATGAGTAGCAACCTTGTAAGGTCCCCAAACATCCATATGGATCAAGTCAACATTGAGATGATCTACTAGTACTAGATTTAAAAGGTAATCTAACTTGTCTGGGAATCGGACATATATCACAATGCTCTAAAACTATGATCTGTCTATCATTAACTACATTCAATTTTCTAATAACAGTCATGGGCACATGCCCCATTCTCTGATGCCAAACGATTCCCTCTTCTCTACAATTTGCCACAGCCAAAGCTTTATGACTGTTGCCTTCATTCTGTACTGGTGACCTCATTGTGCTGAGTCCATTCTGCTCATTACCAATCCCCTTCACCTTCCCAGTGAAGAGGTCCTGAAGGACAAAAAAATCAGGAAAGAATGATGCACAACAGTTCAATTATCTTGTCAGTTTGGATATAGACAGGAGATTGAAATGAAAATCAAGTACATTTAATACATTATGAACTACATCACCTCATTCTAGTTGACAGTTTCCAGATTTTGTGATCACATCAAAATCACTAGTAAGAAGTGATCTTTTCCTTGATTAGAGGCTATTAGACTAGTATTCAACAATGATTCATTCCCAACCATACGGTCAGTAGCACCAGTATCTACTATCCATTATTCATGTTTAGTAGGCAAGAATGAATAAGAAACAATTTCAGCAAAAATACATGTTGTGTTAGCATTGTGAGCCTGAAAATTATCAGTGGAATCAGGTATTGGTGGCTTATTTAGTAGCTTGGGAATCTGAGTATACTGATCCTGAGTAAAATGTAGTTATATCACTGCATTGCTCTGGGAAGGAGATGGCACAACAGAAGCAGTAGTGATCTTCTTTTTCCCTTTGAAATCAGCAGGTTACCCTTTCAACTTATAACATGTATCCCTAGTATGACCTTTCATGTTGCAATAGTTGCATTGTAGGAGTTCGAAACAAGCTTCCTTAGAATGACCTCTCATGTTACAATACTCATAGAACAGAGGAGGATTTCTTCTTGGTCGATTTGCACCTAAACTACCAGCAAAATTACCTGAGCCACCTGCGCCTCCTGTGTAGCCAATTCCATTCGAATAAGATCCCGTTGAACTTCCAGATCTGTGTGAGAATAATGCCGTTGGATAAATGTGAGATCCACCATTGCAATGTTCACCAGACAACACTCTTTGGCTTCCTGTATGATCATAGCATAACACTGATTCACACTCGGAGTAGGATTCCTCATTAGAATCTGACTATGAGCTTGACTGTAAATGTCGTTCAATCCCATAAGGAACTGTAACAATTTTCGCCTCAACTAACTATCAGTATAATCTTTGTATTTTGTACAACCACACACACGAAGTTGAGTAGTTGAATCACACTCATCCCAAAGATCTTTCAATTTCGAGTAGTAAACAGAGACAGGGGAAACTACGTGAGTAAGAGTAGCAATTGCTTTATGAAGATGAAAAATTCTCGACATATTAACTTTGTCAAAACGTTCCTTTCAATCAGTCCAAACCAGATGTGCGCTTGAGCAAAAAGAGATTCCACTCACCATATCCTTTCTCACATTGTACAAGATCCATGAAATCACCCGCATTACAGTGATCCCAATCCTGCTTCTCAGAATCCTCTTTGAAATCACCACATTGAACAAGTCTATCAATGAATCCCAACTTCTTTCGAGTTAACAAATTCAGATGCATTGCTCTAATCCAAAGCGTATAATTCTCCATTACTGTGAGCTGCATCAGAAGAAGATAAAAATAGAGGATGATTGTGATCTTGTTTCATCGTCATATCAGTAACAAACTCGAAAATTCTGCAATTACAGAAGAAGAATCTCTCATATCTTCAATGCCACAATTGAGAGACTCCTAGATTCATTCAGATTGCTCTGATAACATGTTAAGAATGAGAACAAATTTACTATTCGAGTTCAATGCTTCTTGAACAGAGAATGAATTGAATGCATTTGTGCGGAGAATATCAAATTGAATTATGAGAGAAAAAACTGATTACAACTTTATTCATCATGCTTAATAGCTTGTATAAATGTTCATATAGTGTATCTAAATGATAACTACCTCTCTGTAGACATTTGAAAATTTGTGAGAGCCTACAAGATGCGTTCCATTTGAGTTGCGACTACAAATTGTGATGAACTTAAATTAGGATTCTTGGAGGTTATTCAACCATGAATCCTAATTTATGCCTGTATAAAGAGTACTAAATTCTCTTAAAGGGCACCTCATAAATTCCATAAAGAGATCAAGATCTCGAATAATCCAAAAATTGATGGATTAATCATATAGAGAGGTCAAATCTAAATCATCCTAGTACGAGAAATACGCCACTAACGGCCCTTGAATCATGGATAAATCATCTTAGAGGAACAGATTTGTACTCACAATCTTGATTATTAAAATCATGTTTCTTCATATTTTATTTGTATGGTTTATTTATTTTCCATATGTTTAAAATTTGTTGGAAACAAATTGGGACGCCTAGTGGGACCAAATCTGCCCTTCATTTCTTCTCTCTTAAATCAAATCTTAAACCTGAACCTGCAGAGGTGGAAGAATGAATACTTCAAGCCTCGTCTTTGAGTTTTACAAGTCTACCCTCTGTCAATCCTTGAAGCAGGGGACATTTGTAGACTTTGAAAATTTGTGGAACTCTACAAGATGCTTTCAATTCGAGTCGGGACTCTACAAATTGATTTCAACTCAGATAAGGATTTTAGGAGGTTACTGAACCCTAAACCCTAATTTATGTCTATATAAAGGGTACTAAATTCCCTTAAAAGGCATCTCGAAAAATCCACAAAGAGATCAACATCTCGAATACTCCACAAATTGATTGATTTAATATAGAGAGATCAAATCTAAACCATCATAGTTCGAGAAATACGCCACTAACGGCCCTTAAATCATGGATAATCATCTTAGAGAGTAGAATCAAGAGAGGAACAGATTTGTACTCACAATCGTGATGAATAAAATCGCGTTTTTATTTTATTTGTATGATTTATTTATTTTCCATATGCTTAAAATTTGTTGAAAACACTCCCTTAACTATGGTTAACTTAACTGCTGTTGGTAAACAAACGTCTAACTAACTCACTGCAAACATGACTACAAATGAGAAAATATCTTGTGCAACTTTAACAAACTTTAACCATCTCATCCTGCATCAATTATGGTCTATTCTCAATACAAAGTTTCACATTAAACAATAAAAACATGTAATTTCATATCCGATGAATAAAGCGCTACGTCATAACGAAGAATAGTGAAGTGCTTTATTCCTCGAATATGAAGTAACTTTGTTATAAGTTTTTATGTTTTAATGGGGAACTTTGCACCTGCAACTCCAATGTATATATC